>CAIGRO010283189.1:0-13071 GCA_903798355.1 Fraxinus baroniana | reverse complement strand
TCGATAATGCAAAATCATACTTGGGAGTTGATTGATTTACCTCTCGAAAATAAGCCTTTAGGGTGTAAATGAATTTTTAAAAAGAAAATTATATCGGATGGATCAATTGATAAATATAAGGCTAGATTGATTAGCAAAGGATATATGTAAAATGAGGGACTTAACTTCTTTGATACCTACGGCTGTTAATTGCGATTGCAGTAAGATTCATCAAATGGATGTGAAAATGGCATTCTTGAATGGTGAGTTAGAAGAAGAGATATACATTAAACAACCCAAAAGGTTCATCTCTCCTATTTACAAACACAAGGTTTGTAAATTTGTTAATTCCTTGTACAGATTGAAACAGGCTCCTAAACAATGGCACCAAAAGTTTGACAGAGTGATATTTCCAAATGGTTTTAAGATAAATGAGTGTGATAAGCGTGTATATATAAAACATACACCAAATTCCTATGTGATTGTGTGTTTATATGTAGACGACATGTTATTAATGGGCAATAGTCACGCAGTGTTACTAAAAACTAAGAAGATTTTAATGAAGCATTTTGATATAAAAGATATGGGTGTTGCCAATGTGATACTGGTGATTAAGATCTCTAGAACACCGAAAGAAATTGTACTTTCTCAATCTCATTACATTGAGACTGTACTGAAAACGTATAATATACTTGAGGAAAGTTCTGCAAAAACCCTATTGACCCAAGTTTACACTTAGTCAAAAAACATGTGAATGTGTGTTACAACTAAAGTATTCACGAGTTATAGGCAGTCTAATGTATATTACATCGATCGAATATAGCATATGCTGTGAATAAACTTAGTAGATTCACAAGTAATCCAAGCCATGATCATTGGAAGGCTTTAACAAAATCTTAGGCACTTAAAGTATACCTTAACCTATGGATTATATTTCACAAAATATCACGCGGTATTGGAAAGATATTGTGATGTGAGTTGGATATCTGACATGAAGGATTTCAAGTCTACTAGTAGTTATGTATTTATGATTGGTGGAGCTACTATATCATGGAAATCAACAAAGGAAACATGCATAGCTCTATCAACAATTGAATCAGAGTTCATTGGTTTGAATAAAACTGGAAAAGAGGCATAATGGCTTCGTAATTTTTTTATAAGATATTCTACGTTGGCCCAAGCAAGTACTTGTAATAAGTATATATTATGATGGTAAATCGGCTATTAAAAGGCTCGAAGTAGCATGTATAATGATAAGACATATACATTACAGACATAATACCATTAAGTAGCTAATCTCTAATGACATCATCTCCATAGATTATATGAAATCAAAGGAGAACATTGCGGATCCACTTACAAAAGGTTCGCCTAGAGATCAAGTACGTTGCCTATCAAGAGGAATGTGATTAAATCCTACTACATAAAGGTTTTTATAATGATAACCCTACCTTATTGATTGGAGATCCCATGATCTTGTTTTAAAGGGACAACTAAGTTATGAGGATTCAAAGAAGCACTTAGGAAATTATTTCTTCACTTATTCCTATGATATTAAAGTGCTTTCTTCAGAATGATTAAAGGTTAAAATACTATTTTAATGATTCATATATCTTGATTAAGTCAAGTGGAGTAGGGTGGAATACTCTTAAAGGAGATCACATATGTAAGTGTGAAGTGAGCCCACTTCAATGAGAATTGTTCGAAACTACAATTCTATACTTATGAAACCCAAGGGTGGTTCAAGGCCAAAATAAACCAAGTCATGAGAACTATAAACAGATTAGGAAAGACATTTGTGTGAGTATTATTGTTTTGATTTGCACCAACGGCTGGATGGTTCAAGACATCATGTTCACTAATTAGCCAAGTAAATCGATAGTATTTCACTAAGGAAGGTTCAATGCCGGAAGCTACCTTACCTGATGCAGTATTTTTCTACTCTCTCTCTCTCTCTACAATGCATCATATTTATGCATAGTATGAGCATATTCAAATTTTTATTCATGTAGAGAATTGTTGAAAATCGGTTTAGAAGACTAAAATAATGGTTAAGTGTAAAAAAAAATTGAAAAGATGACTTTCGTGTCAACTTCGGCCAAGTATTCAAACTTGATTTGATGGTCAAATTACTTTATACTCGTCAAGTAGATCATTGTGGTATATTTGGAATTTCAAAATCAGTTCCGGATGAATGAAAAATTATGGTCCAAAGTTGAAAAGAATATAGAGAAAACTGTCGGATATTTGCCTAAGTGTGTCGCTCGCCTGACGCTGAAGTGATGGCCTAGCTACGAAGTCACTATTTTTATCGCTCGAAC
Organism: Fraxinus baroniana; assembly: GCA_903798355.1. Classification (NCBI taxonomy): domain Eukaryota; kingdom Viridiplantae; phylum Streptophyta; class Magnoliopsida; order Lamiales; family Oleaceae; genus Fraxinus; species Fraxinus baroniana. The sequence goes on along the minus strand of CAIGRO010283189.1, from coordinate 10,771 downwards.
GAGACAATGGTGACAAGATAGCGACATTGAATGGTGCGACTTTTGGCGAGAGTTGTTGAATTTGGGGCGTGATACTTCATTCACAACCACTCATCCTCTATATATATGACTCATTGGACGTCCATTATGCATCCCATACCATATTTGCATTGAGCATTGTATTAAAACTCTTGCAAATCACTTCCAAATTCATTCAAACTGTTTTCTTCTTTATAGGGAGAAACTCCGTCGAAAGTTCGCCGTACCTCTTCTTTGTAGAGAGAAACTCCGCCAAAAGTTCGTTGTAACTTATATTTAACCTGTGTCGCCAACAACGTATTAGAAGTTAAAGTAATTTGTCTTCAATTCTTGAATAATTCAACGTACTTTTGCTTATATTGTAACATAAGATTCTCCTTTCTATGGCAAATGCTCATAACTATAATTTTCTAATAAAAGGCAGAGTTGAGGAGAGTGTTGATGTATATAAATACTAAAAAATAGATCGGATACATATTTTCACATATTTGATTTGATGGGGACTTCTAGTGCAATTTTTCTTTTCTTATGTCATGAGTACTTTCCCGTTTATACTCTTTTCCAAGACAATATAGTTATGGGCAGAAACGCATTCAGGAACGAACTACTAGTCGGGCTAACATGTATAAAAAAAATAGATTTTGCATAAAAAAAATTTACAAGAAAAATATTTTTTTACACTAGATAAAAATTAACAGTNCCCCCCCCCCCCCCCCCCTAATCTAGCCCTCATTATGGGCTAGAAGCTACTACGATTATTATGTAAGAGCAATGAAAATCCATGCATTTTGTTTTAGGCCACAAGTAAAAAAAATCCAGATGGATTGGGTTCTATGTTCTGAGGGATAATAGTGTAGTTAGGAGGCTAGTAGCTAAAAACAGTAGAAGCATTAAGTTTGGGGTGGGTTGGGTGGGGTGGGATGGAGGTGCTCGTTATTGGGGGGGGGTGGGGGGGGGTGGGATGGAGGTGCTCGTTATCATCTCGAGGGTGTTAAGTTGAGCAAAACTTTTATCGACTTGGTTTGTCACACAAATGAGCCGAACTAACTCGACTCACGTCTAAGGTGAGTCATGGGCAAGAGCATAACAACGAAAATCTTGTGCGAGCTGGCTCACCATCGAGGTTCAATTTGGGGAATAAGCCCTAAGACTTTTGTGCAAGTACATTAAGCATAATTTCAGTTTCTCGTTTTAAGCAATCACTACATTTAATCCATTTGGTTATAAAGGGCATCTTGACTTTAGGATGGTCGAATGGACAAGTTCTTGTTGTTATGTCAGTCGATCGTGTCTTCTTTTACTTTGTGATTTCGAATTAGTTCCATCTTAGGTTCAAAGTAGTTTATCCACCTCAATTTGGTCATTAAATTGTTTTATCCAACCACGTGAGAATACAATTAAACTTCTCTTTTGCTTAAGTATTCTTTTTCTTTGTGATTTTGAATTAGTTCCATCTTAGGTTCAACATTGTTGATCCACCTCAGTTTAGTCATTAAATTGTTTTATCCAATCACATGAGAATACAATTAAACTTCTGTTTTGCTGTCATTCCAACTTGCCAGCACGGGAACATAAGGCATCAACATTCTTCTTCATTTGATATAGGGAAAATTGCAATCACGTTACAAAATCTTTCACATTTTTGCAAACTTTGCCCAAACCTTTGTTTTATGCCATCCACGATACCAAATCTTTAAAAAACTCGCACATGTAGTCCTATGGATGATTTTCGTCCAATTGACCATTAGTTGACCAAAAATAATAAATTTGACCAAATTTTAATAGGGCAAAATGATAACTTTCCCTTTTCTCATATAAAAAAAGAACTAAAATAAAATAATTAAATCAAAATTATAAAACCCTATTATCTTCTCCAACCACCTCACCTCACCCCACCCAACCCAACCTAAAACCAAAATTGTCAGCATAACAACCAGCACGCTACCGGCACCACTGCCTCCTCATCCCACCACCACGACCGCTATCGCCTCCTCCCACCACCACGACCTCAGCTGCAATTTTCCCTAAATTTCCAACTAGTGACTGTTGCCTTGATTTTTCAATTTGATATCCACAAGAATCCCGATATCCTTTGGCTTAACATTGGTATTCGTAAACAAATTATCCAAGCCCTGAATGCACAAGAATTTTCCTTTGAAATTCAAGTGATGAATCGTCAAAATCTCCGGTGAGCCGGGAACGCTCCATGAACAGATGAAACGGTGCTTTCAGATTTTCAGGAGCTCGATAACAAAAATAATCAACCAAATAAACAGATTTGGGCCGAGTCATAATATACACAGTGGATCCAAATACAATAAATGCAGAACATATAATAACAGAAACAAGATTGTATTTTAAATGAAGCCACAACTGTCAGATATCATTAGCGTTCTTTTAGGATGCCTCGATTATAATAATTAACATCATGGGCACTAAACAAATAGTTATCAAATTAGAGACCAAATAATGGTAGCCCAGTTTAACATACTTTAACTTAACACTTTGGAAGAAATCCGACAGCCTGCGGCCGAGCTGGATCTGTACCCCGACTGTACCATTGTTTTCGGTACCGTTGCCACCGAAAATTGCAACTGAGATTGTGGTGGTGGGAGGAGGCAACGGCGGTCGTAGTGGTGGTGGGAGGAGGATGAGGCGATGGTGCCGACAATTTTGGTTTTGGGTTGGGTTGGGTTGGGTTGGGATGAGGTGGGAGTGATTGGAGAAGATAATAGGGTTTTATGATTTAATTATTTTATTTTAGTTCTTTTTTATATGAGAAAAGGAAAAATTATCATTTTGTCCTTTTAAAATTTGGTCAAATCTATTATTTTTGGTCAACTAACGGTCAACTAGATGGAAACCATCCATTTGGACTACATGTGTGAATTTTTTAAAGGTTTGATATCGTGGGTGACACAAAACAAAGATTTAGGTAAAGTCTGTAAAAATATGAAAGGGTTGGTACCGTGGCTGCAATGTTTACTTTGTTATATGAAATGATAATCGAATCAATGCTTCACTAACTTAAAGAAAGGCTAATATGGGAAATTGACATTTGATGCAGTTTGACATGATCTAGGACACAAAACTTCTCAAGAGCAAGCGAGCAACCCGAAGTAGATAAATTAGAAAATAAATATTTTTGATATTTTACCTCTGAGAATTAGATAGATGAAATGGGTGTGAAAATGGAGAATATGGAGTGGGGGAGATGCTTGAACGCATTAGAAAAGATGGGTACGAGTTACATATATAATTAATATATTCTTTAAGTACTTCATTATAATTATTTATATCAATATTATATAGCTCAAAGAAGAGTTACGGACTTTGGCCTCATCTGAGATCCCTTGAGAAAAGGATCAAGTTGGCTCTTGTTAACAGCTTTTGACCTCAACCTAGTGTAGATTGGTATGAGGCTATGAGCTCCACAACATTTTCATTAGGAATATTATATTATGAAGAGGTATTCAAAGACAGCTCAAGAATTCATGGCCTTAGGCAATAAAAATTAAAATTATGTGGCCTTTTAAACTAATAATAATTAAATATAGAAAATAATTATTGAAAAATTATGTTGGTCATCAGTCATGGTATTACTAATAAGAAGAAGAAATTAAATGGAGCTAATAATCACCGACAAAATTCTATCGATCAATAAGAAGAAATTAAATGGAGCTAATAATTACTACAAAATTATGCCAATATCATAGACAAAATTATTATATGTGATATGATATAAATTAATATTTATTGATAATTTCAGACAGAATTATTATTATTGACAATATCAACCATAACCAACACACCTCTATAGATTATTACCAACGACAATGTTATATTCAATAGAGAAGTAGTGGGCGTCACCAACGAAAGCTTTGACGCTTATCTCATCAATTATAACCTACACACAACTGTCAGCATTTACCAATGACAATATCATCGATGATCTTGTCGACAATCATTAATGATGCTATGTTCTCTTATAGAAGTTGTTGGTATCATCGACGAAAGCTTATTCTATAGTTATTTCAAGAATCCAATACGAAAGAATTAATGGTTCAAAATGAGTCACTTACATAAATTATGACGAAGTGTCGTTATTGGTTACAATATTGATGAGTGTGTTTTTACATTGTAGAATATGTTCATCTGATAGTCTAGATCACCTAGGTAAATATTTTAAGGAGATTGGTTTGTTGGAATTTTATTTTGCTTGTGAAACATGCTATGGTTTAGATTCATATTATCATAACCTACGTCCCAAACCAAAGCTAAAAAGTGGCAACTACATCAGCGTTTGGCTTTCTTAACCAACGTTGATATTGATTTGTAGGATTCTCTCATAATCAAATTTTAAAATATTGAAGAAATAATTTCTTATAATTTCTTGTTAATTCTTAGTTAATTCTTGCAATTAGTTAAAGTTCAGTTATAGTTTGTTTGTAGTCACACATTAGTTGTTTACTCCAGCTGTAGAGTGAGAGTTACTCTTGTATAAATACCTTTCCTATTTCATTCAATAAGATCGAGAAAATCATTTTTCTTCATTAAAACCATCTTTATTGAATGATATATTTCTGCTATGTCTAGCAGAATTATGGCTTGATTTCTTCATGGTATTAGAGCATATACATTTGATATTACTCCTGCTCATTTGATATTTGTTACATAAAATAGCAATTGAGATTACGATCTTCCTTGGGCTGAGAAGATGGCTGGTAATACAAGATCTACTGGATCTGACTCAACTGAAAGTGTTCATGGTAAAGAAGCTATGGAAGCTCGAACTTACAACAATGGTGATCCACTATATTTACAATGATCAGATCACCCAGGGATGATGCTTGTATCGACGCCACTAACAGGTAACAATTACCTACCATGGAGTCATTCTGTGAGAATAGCCCTAGGTGTAAAAGTTAAATTGGGATTCATGAACGGAAAATGCAAGATGCTAGAAAAAGATTCTACCAACTTTGATCAATGGAAAAGAGTAGATTGTATGGTTACCTCGTGGTTATTGAATTCTATTTCCAGGGACATTTTTGATGCCTTCCCATATACTGCCTCTGCAATGGATTTATGGAAGGAATTGGTGGAGAGATTTGTTGAATTAAATGGCCCTAAACTATATCAATTGCAAAGGGAAATCAGTTCCATCACCCAAGGTACATTAACTGTGGTTCAATATTTCACTAAATTGAAGAAATTATGGGATAAGTTAGCATGTTTAATGCCAATTCCTCAATGTACCTGTGGAGCAGCTAAATCTATCTCAGATATCACTCTGGCAAATCATCTGATGTAGTTCCTCATGGATTTGAATGACTCTTTTGAAAATATTCGTAACCAAATATTGTTGATGGACCCTCTGCCTAGTGTAAATAAAGCTTACTCTATGGTTTTGAGGGTGGAGAAACAGAGAGAGGTACAGACATCATACGTAGAAATTGCAGGACAAAATGTCATGTTTGCATGATCACAAAATTTCAAAAAGGATGGGATATTGAGAATCATTATAACAACCATTTTAACAATGTTAAAAGGAAGGAAGCAAAGAAATTATTTCATTGTGACTACTGCAGTGCTAATGGACATATTGCAGATACGTGCTTCAACTACATGGATACCCTGATTGGTTTAAGAAACTACCAGAGCAGAAAAGGAAAATGTTAAATAAGAACATGGCACATATGGTTGAAACTCCTTTGGATCTCACTGATGAGCACATTAAAATCAAGACCAATGACTTGCCGTCCTCAATTGCAGACTTGATTCAACAGGAGATTACAAAATATATGAAGGGAAACTCTGGTGCAGAAGGAAACTTTACTAATTTGGCACAATTGGCAGAATCAGCAAATGCTACTCCTCACTATGCCTTGAACTACATCTTGAATGCACTTGATTTTATTAAACCTGGTACTTGGATTATAGATACGGGTGCATCAAATCATATTTGTGTGGACTCAAATTTGATTGAAAGTCTAATACCATTGCATAAACCTGCCCCTATTTTTTTACCAGATGGTTCTATTAAAAATGTCTACCATGTTGGAAATGTAACCTTGAATTCAAACCTTATTCTCATAGATGCACTATATTTGCCTAGTTTTAAACTCAACATGTTATCAGTAAATAAACTTGACAAAACATCACAAGTCAAATTGACCTTTTATCCCACTTGTTATGTCTGGCAGGGCCTGAAAACTAAAGATATTTTAGCAATATGCAAAGTGATAGAGAGCTTATACATTTTAGACAATTATTATTTTTCTCCTGACGTTTTAAGCTCTTTCAATAAACATCAAATGCTAGATAGAACCTTGCAAGTTCATTCTTCTTTAAATTCCTCATGTACCGATTCTATCTTTGCTAATAAAGTGACAATTTCAAACAAATCACAGTCCACATGGCATAAGAGACTTGGCCATAATTATCCTAATGTATTGCAACATATACAATTACTTCCATTCTCTGATATTAAAACTGGTGAAGCTTGTGATGTTTGTCATATGTCAAAACAATAGAGACTATCGTTTCCCAAAAGTCAAACATGTTCAGATCACATTTTTGAATTAATTTACTTGGACTTGTGGGGACCTTACAAACAACCTTCATTATCAGGAGCACATTATTTTCTAACCATTGTCGATGACTTCAGTCATGCAACCTGGATTTTCCTACTTCAATCTGAACACCAGACTTTAAACACTCTGGAGTCCTTTTCCAAAATGGTTCAAACTCAGTTCCAGATTAAAGTAAAAAAGGTAAGGTCAGATAATGGAATCGAATTCATCAATTTGGAATGCCAACAACTATTCACTAGTCTTGGGGTCATACATCAAAAATCATGTACCTATACAATGCAGCAAAACTGTATAGTAGAACGTAAACACAAACATCTGTTACAAATTGCATGATCACTCATGTTACAATCCCATTTACCAAATAAGTTTTGGGGTAATTATGTATTAATTGTTGCATACATCATCAATAGACTACCTACTCCAGTATTAAATTGGAAAATACCTTATGAGATTTTATACAGCAAAGCACCAGAGTACACATTGTTAAAATCTTTTGGATGTCTTTGTTATGTTACAAACACATATCCTCATAAAGACAAGTTTCATTCTAGAGCCTATAAATGCATTTTCCTTGGGTATGCTCTTGGTTAAAAGGCTTACAAGGCATATGAAATCAATTTACACAAGACTTACATTTCTAGGGATGTTATTTTTTATGAAGAAATTTTCCCATATCTTCAAATTTCACAAACGGTTGATTTTTCAACACCTTTACCTATTGTTCCTATCACTACAGATGTCAATGTCTCACTTGCCTCCAATTCTGATATAACAAATACCTCATCCCCTATCTCAAATCCCTAACTCTTATTCACATAACATTCCACCTATAAACACATCCTCTGTCAACATTTCAAGACAAAGCACTAGATGAAAAAAACACCAGGTTGGCTTAATGATTTTGTTTCAAATGTATTGCATCCTATTACCGAGTCAATTGCTTCTACTTCTTCAGTCTTAAATACTGCTGAAATGAACGATTTCCCTGCTATGCCTACATGTTCCTTTTCTACATCATATATGTCTTTTCTTACAAATGTGTCTTCACATCCAAGAACCATCTTCATATAAACAAGCATGCATTTATAAGGAATTGGTTAATGCTATGAACAAGGAACTTATGGCATTAGAAGATAATCATACTTGGGAACTCACAAGTTTACCTGAAGGAAAGCAGGCTATTGGTTCAAAGTGGTTTTAGAAGGTTAAACTTAACTCTGATGGGAGCATTGATAGATTTAAGGCCCGACTTTTGACAAAGGGATATAACCAGGTGGCAGGCATTGATTACTTTGAAAGCTTTTCACCTATTGCAAAAATAGTTATAGTGAGGTTATTCTTAGCAATTGCAGCAGCAAAATCTTGGCCTATACACCAACTGGATATTAATAATGCTTTCCTCCTTAGTTTTTTGGATGAAGAAGTGTATATGCAACCTCTAGAAGGCTATTCTAAGGCCAAACTAGGCCAGGTTTACAAATTGAAAAACTCCATTTATGGTCTCAAGCAAGCCTCGAGACAATGGAATCACGAATTTACCACACAGTTGCAAAATTTTAGGTTTAAACAATCAACTCATGATAATTGCTTATTTTTCAAGTAGTCCACCATTGGTTTCCTTGCCCTGATCGTTTATGTAGATGATGTGCTTATTACGGGTACAAATGAGGTTGATATTATTGCAGCTAAAAAGTTCTTAGATTCTCAGTTTTCAATCAAAGATCTTGGATATGTGAAATACTTTCTTGGTTTGGAAGTGGCAAGGTCTATTACTGGCACTTATATCCATTAGAGGAAATATGTTCTTGATATTCTTGAAGACACTGGACTTTCAAATGCAAAGGTTGTTCTCACTCCTTTACCTACAGGCTACAAATTTTCAGTGACAATGGGACAATTATTTCCTCAACCTGATAGGTCTAGGAGGCTCATTGGCAGGCTACTTTATCTTGGATTTACGAGACCTAACATCACTTATGCAACCCAGCAACTTAGTCAATTTGTTCACGCCCAATGTAAGTCTCATTGGGATACTGCCATTCATGTGCTTCATTATTTGAAGGGTTGTCCTCCAAAAGGATTGTTCTTTCCTGCAGTTAATTCATTTCAACTGACAACATATTGTGATGCTGACTGGGCTTCCTGCACTGATACTCACAAGTAACTTACTGGGTATTGCATCTTCTTGGGGTTTGCTTTAGTATCATGGAAGACCAAGAAATAGTACACTGTGTCCAGATCTTCTGCTGAAGCCGAGTATCGTAGTATGAGATCTATTTTATGCGAATTACAATGGATTTCCTATTTGTTGGATGATTTCTGTCTTTTACCCTTACTTCCTATTCCATTACTGTGTGATAATCAAGCAGCCCTACACATTACGGCCAACCCAGTCTTCCACGAATGAACAAAGCATTTGGAGATTGACTGCCATCTAGTGAGGGAAAAATTCAAGCAAGGTTTCATTCAACCTTAGCACATTTCTACTAAGTAGCAACTTGCAGACATGTTGACGAAGGCTCTTCCTGCTTATGCATTCTGTACTTTCCTGTCCAAGTTGGATTTGTGTGATTTTTCACTAAGCTCCAACTTGAGGGGGGATGAAGAAATAATTTCTTGTTAATTCTTAGTTAATTCTTACAATTAGTTAAAGTTCAGTTACAGTTTGTTTGTAGTCACACATTAGTTGTTTACTCTAGCTGTAGAGTGAGAGTTCACCTTTCCTATTTCATTCAATAATATCGAGAAATTCATTTTTCTTCATTAAAACCATCTTTACTGAATGATATATTTCTGCTATGTCTAGCAGAATTATGGCTTGATTTCTTCAAATACTTTTTATGGTCTTTATGTGTTTATCCTTTTAAATGTTCCTAATTATAATTATATGTTAAGAAAAATTTCATAACTTATCATTTTCTTTGGTAACGTACTTAACTTCTTTTGCAAGATGTAGCTTCAAAGATTAATGGCTTTCTCACATCAAGGACCAAGCATTGTTTGTGTTCCATCTGCTAGTGGTAACTTCTGCAATGTCACCCTTTGTCAACCAAGTTCGGTGGCACCGTAACATATGGGGTTTGCAAAACAGAATATTACCTTTATGATGTTCTTACATGTGTATATATTTAGTTTGGATGCTTATTTGTTAGAAATGTTAGATATGATTTAGTGAGATCTCAAAGGCACTATATGTGCATCCTGCAATGCCCTTTTTTAGGTTGACGTAGGAACCCGCAGTCGCTACCTGTGAGTTTGCACTGGGTAAACCTCACTACAATGCCCTTTTAGCTAGGGAATGGTTGCACGAGATTGTTACTAGTCGTTGTCCTTCTCCATATGCCTCTAGTGACTAATTTTAGGAGAATGGTGGTAGTCATCTTCTGAGGTGGCTCATGTAAATTTGGGACCTTAGGCAAAAATATTATTAAGCCTTTTAGAAAAATAAATTAAGTAGAATAAATGATCGTTGAAGAAATTTCATTGATGATTGACCATGGTATAATCAATAATACTAAAAAAATTAAATGGAGTAAATAATAATTAAAAAATTTTGAACCTTGATCGTTGAAAATACTATTATAAGTGATTTGATGAAAACTAATATTTGTTGGTATTTGAATGGAATTATTGACACTGATATTATTGACCATATCACTGATACCTCTCCATTACCGATTACCAACAACAATAATATTATCTTTGATATAGAAGTAGTTAGTCTCATCTAAGTTTCGACATTTATCCTCGATTATCATCTACCTACATTGTCAGTGATTGTCGATGTCAAGGTCATCGATGATGTTTTTAACAATCATTTACAATTTTATGGTCACTTATTGCCAATATGTAGAGAAGTTGTTGGTGTTATAGATGGTGATTTCATCTCTCTTTATTTCTAAAATAAGTTACTAAATGAATCTTAGATAGTAACTTAAGACATCTTTCATTCATTTATTTATAATATTAATTTCACATAAATTTTTGGGCCTTTTCATATATGGAACTTTAAGCAAGTTTTTGAAAGAGATCAAATCAAAGGTTGAATCGAAGGTCGATTAAACCAGTTTAACTTTGAAAACAAAATTGTTTCCACAAAAAATCAAAACAATACTTCTGAGGGAAAAAAAAATGGAAAAATACATAAATCCTACCTT
>CAIGRO010283176.1:0-11632 GCA_903798355.1 Fraxinus baroniana | reverse complement strand
GGTTCTGAAATCTTGATCATGGTACAAATTGGATCTTTCACCAAGAATCTTCTTCAACCTCAAAAGTCTTCAAATCCTAGCTTTTTTCTCTTTGATCTTGATGATTATGTGTTTTTCTCTCCCCAAATTGTGCGAAACTCCTTCAGAAGTGTCAAAAACTTATATTTATACTCCTCCACACATTTTTGTCAAATATAGGGTTTTATGAGTTTCAATACGGGCCAAAAAGTGCCCTAGTTACACCCGGGCGCACCACCTTTCGGGAAAATTTCAAGACTACACCTCTTTTAGTATTTTTATCATAAATTTCTATCCTGATATCCGATTTAGATGATTCAAATTGTGTTGTAAAGATAACTCAAAGAGCTACAATTTATAAAAATAGGTATTTTCCAAATTGAATGTTTACTAGGCCGAAAATGGGTCTCAATCTCCAGCTAAAAATCTGGAACATCCTTGTGCGGTTGAAAATTGATTTGCGAAAATGTTTTGGTCATATTTCACTCATTTTGACTTTTAATTACATCAAATTGACCCCGGCATTCTCAAACCTTCATCTTGAGTTTTGGCACAACTTTTGAGTATTTACACTTTAGTCCCCAAACTTTGGATATTGTCCATTTTTTCGCCAATTTTCACTTATTTATTCAAATCCACTTCCTTTTGAGTTTGACCTAATAAACGAAATATGCAATAAATTAGATTATATTTGTTCAAAAGAACTATTTAATTCCTATATTTTTAAGTCCAAATAAGTGTATAGAATACACTTATCAAACACCCCCCAAACTTAAACATTTGTTTGTTCTTAAACAAAACCATAACCTAACTTAATAAACAAACAAACAAACATGCAAAAGGTTTTGGTTAGATAACCTTCCATTTTATCTCAAGATTGAAATCATTATATTATATCTATACACAGCTTCAAAGTTGCATAACCAAAATCAATATCTATTTTTCCAATGTAAAATTGTTGAGTGTGTGTGCGCGCGCACCCGCATGTCTGTGTGTAAAGAATTAAGTAAAATGCTATAAATTCATGAGCTGTTTCGATTCTCGACCATCGATGGTCGAATTTTACTTTCATTACTTTTAAGATTCATACACTCACAAACTTAATCTTTTTTACTCTTTTCTAGTGTGTGATCTAAAGCTGAAGTTTTATACCCACTCCTCACCTCTTTAATTTAAATTGATCTCACTAATTACAAGTCGATATTTCGACAAATAAGGATTCTCCAAATTTTAATTATTTCAACACTAGGCTAATAATCCCTTGTCAAAGATCTAACTTTCTCAAATAAGTGTTTGAGACTTAATCAAGACATGTAGTATGTAAATGCATAATTATAATAATTATTATTTTTTTATCTTATGTGCAAACTTCTCTCTATTAAGCTTTCTAAATGACACTTGTAACGAGTTATAGACTAATGAATCCCAATTTAGATGAACATAGGGCACCAAGTTTTTAGATACCCTTGCATACTCAATCACTCAAGTCATAAAGACTACGAAGAGACGTTTCACAATTATGTAGCTTTTTTTCCTCTTTTTTTTCTTTTTTTCCCCATGATTAGTACAATGCCCCTCATTAAACACCCATTCTAAAAAATGGACCCTCAACTTAAGATTTCTACCTGATTTTCATCATATTGACATTAGACAATTCACACAAGAATTTACTTACATAAAGTCCCCATTCATATTCATATCTCCCTACAACAGTAAAATTACCCCCATACTAATCTAAATTTGGTCAAAAGATATATATCGTAGTAATTTTTGGGTTTAGCATCTAAGTTCTACTATTTCAACCTATTAAGCATATGAATCAACCCATTACTTTATACACTAAACTTAATTCATGTGCTCATATAGTATCAAGTTTTACATGGATAAGAATCAATTAAATTAAGTATGTAACATATTCATAGTTCATAAATTAATACATAATTCCAAATATATTGGTCAACAAGGCTACCTAACCAACACAAACACACAATAACAAGAAAAGCTTTTTTTTTTTAATTTTAAATTTTTTTTATATAATAAAGAAATAGAAACACACAATCACATAAGAATAAAAGAAAAATTAAAAACTCAATATTTTTTCTAAACTACCCCATTCGAACTCAACTAAGAAGACTTCGATTTCCTTATAGACTTTAATCACAAAATTAATGAAGGTGGAAGTCTGCATGCTAATTCCATCTTCTTTGAACGCCACTAATTCATTTGCCTCCTTCGTAATTAATTTATTCATTTCTACATGTTCTTCTTCTTTAGTTGGTTCATCGAGTTGAATAATGAAAAGATACTCCATTGGTATGTTATTTGGCTTATTTGAAATTACTTCATCTTCAATCCTTTTATATTTTTGCATTACGATATCTCCCGTAACTATTTCACTATCATCATCTTGTTCATATGGATCATCAAATATAACTTTCCTTACTTCATTTGGACTTGCCAGTAACAAGCACTTTCTTGTAAGATGTAATACTCCACAATATTCACAAGTTAATCTAATCTCCCCATAAACAATAGATTTGATATTTTGTCCTTTCGAAAGTCATCCTTATCTGATACAATAGGTTGATCGAATCCCCACTTTTTAAGTTTTTGTTTGAAAAGAAATTCTCCAAAGAGCATGTCACCTTCATTTAAGTTTGGATCAATCATTGTGATTTTTTTTATCTTTTGCTTCCTTTTATTCTCTATCGATGGAGCAAAGAAAAACAAGTAGATCAATTGAGAAAAGAAAATAAAATCAAACAAAAGCAAGAAATAATTAAAACCAATATAAAATAAAAATAGTCCCCATCAATGGCGCTAAAAACTTGTTGTCGATTTTTATATACTGCTAGTGTAGGGATCTTAACAAGTAATATAGTGGACCAATGAGTTCGGATATCGTTCCTACGAGGACTACTATCTAACAATTGGTTAAATTATTCCTAACTTTAAGTTGATTGAAAACAAATAATAAAATTTGGGGATTGGTGTCTAAATTATTCTAACTAAAACTAAATTATCTAACATACATAATTTGTCGAATTTGAGTTTTAACAGTGAATGTGGATGCAAAGACTTACAATTTTATCTATGAATCCCATTTAATTTGCCAATCGAGATTCATTAATATTGTAGTGTTCGGTCGAATTCTTCTAAAGTATTCAATTTACATCTCTCGAGTTCTCATTGAGTCTATTTAGCTAATTTAGTTTCATATCTCTACGTGAATCAATCTTAGTTAAATGAAGTATTAGTTTTAAGAATTCATCTAATGACCTCATTAATTAGTATATGTATCTTTACACATTATAATAAATTATAGGATTTTACTATGGCCTAAATCTAAAACTCACCTCTAGATTTGTAATAGATTCACAAAATCATTGAATAATTGGCCAAACAATTCAAAGCATTAAATTCATAAATAAAATCAACACATATGCATTTGAAGAACTAGAATCTTGAATAGAAGAAATAAAGGGTCACACATATATTACATGTTCGCCCTAGCTATTAATTTAGGTACTCAAAGTAATGAAATAAAGAAAAAAAGTATAGAGTTCATAACCAGATTTTGAAATCATGATTATGGAAAGAATTGGATCTTTCACCAAGAATCTTCTTCAACCTCAAACGTTTTTAAAACCTAGCATTTGCTCTTTGATTTTGATGATCGTGTGTTTATCTCTCCCCAAATTGTGTAGAACCCCTTCAAAAGTGTTAAAAACTTGTATTTATACTCCCATCCACATTTTTGTCAAATGTATCATTTTATGGGCTTCAAAATGGTCCAAGAACATGCCCCAGATACACCCAGGTGGCAAATTTTAGTACTGTAGCTCTTTTAGTATTTTCATCATAACTTTCTTTCCAGATATTCAATTTACGAGATTTAAATGGGGTTGTAAAGATAACTCAAAGGTATACAACTTTACCAGAGGTGGATATTTTCCTATTCGAAAGTTTACTAGGCCAAAAATGGGTCTCAATTTTCGGCTGAAAATCTAGAACATGCTTCTGCGGTTGAAAATTGATTTGTGAAAATATTTTGATCATATTTAACTCATTTTGACTTTTAATTGCATTCAATTGACCCCTAGAATTCTCAAATCTTCATCGTAAGTCTCAACACAACTTTTGAGTATTTATACTTTAGTCCCCAAACTTTGGATATTGTCCTCTTTTTTTGTTATTTTTCACTTCTTTCTTTTAAATCCACTTACTTTCATCGAGTTTTACCTAATAAATGAAATATACAATAAATTAGGCTATAATTGTTCAAAAGAACTATAAAGTTTCTATATATTTAAGTCTTAATAACTGTAAAAAAAAAAAAACACTTATCATAAATACTGAAGGAAGGTGGCATACGAAGAAATATTTGAGAGACTTGAAGTGGAAAATCTTGGAATGGATCTCATAGCCTTGAAGGAGGAGTTTCTTCTTGAATTGCCTCCCACCCTTTTTCAAGAGGACGACTCCGTCGAAGACTTAGCCGATGATGTGGCTTAAGTAGAAGATGCAACATCTTAAGGGATACTTTCTTTTTCCTTTTTGTTTGTCGGAGTGGACAGCCTCTTCTGTGTCTTTTTTTCTTTTGTTAATAAAGTTTTTCATTGGATCCCTTGCTAATTACTTTGTTCTGAATTTATACAAGTTCTAATGCTTCGTCGCAAATCATACACAACTTAGTTGAACTGGTTATGCATGAATTGACTAACAATTTGACCAACTTTACAAATCAATTTGATTAACATAAACTTGTGCATATACAAAGTTGACAAACTTCATTCTTGAAATGAGGCCTCATTCAGAAACTAAGTCGAGGCATTTACGTAGTGTGTAGGTTCGATGTGGAGCATCACCCAACATGATTATTTTAAACATTCAAAGTCCGTGAGTGATGCAATCGTAAGTGATGGGATCGCTAGTTTTAACAAATTATCATCAGCCATGTATATGATGTTCCCCTGCTACAAGGGATGGATTTTGTTCGGAGTGCTTTGACTTGATGACATAATCATTTCTCATTAAAAAAGCAGTTACATAAGGGTAGATATATAAGCTAGGAAGGAACCTCCATCTAAAAGAAAAAGGAGGCTGTAAAATAATCACCAGAAAAAAAAAAGACAAATAAATATGAGCATAATCTATTGTTAATACACCCTCAGGTTCTCAATATTCCACTGATGAGGCTGAGCCTTCCCATCTAGACTTTCAATCCTATAAGTTTCGAGGTGTAATTCTATGAAGACGTGGTAGGGACCATCCCAGTTAGGGCCGAAGGTTTCCACGCCTAGCTCTTTTGAAGAGACCAAAATCCTTTTCAGAACTAGTTTGCCTCACCGAAATTACCTTTTCTTCACCTTAGCATTGTAATAGCGAACCATTTTTCGTTGATACGAGGCTAGCTTAACTTGTGAGTTATCTCTTATTTCTAGGGGTGTCCAAAAGTCCTGAACCGAACCGTCCCGAACCCGAACAGAAGAACCGAATAAGACCCGAAACTAAATAATTTTTTCATTTTTTATTGAATTAATTAAATTATTTTATTTTTTAAAAATAAATTAACAAATTAATTAAATAAATCAGATCATTTCATAATTTTAAGCCTTAGACCTCCATTTTTTAATATGGATCACCGACATTTTAATATTAATATCTACTTTTTGGTATTTGTATACATTGAATTAATGTTATTCGGCAGCTAGTTATTTTTATATTTTTTTAATTATGTTACGTTAATTTGTAAAAGTTACAAATGAAATATCATTAGTTATATTTATGTAGTGTTGCTGTAAATGTTAAAAAATTTAATTATGGTACGGAACCGAACCGAACCCAACCCGAACGGTTCCATAATTATATTTGGACCCGACGGGTCCATTTATTATACATTTTAATATTAATATCTACTTTTTGGTATTTGTATGCATTGAATTAATGTTATTCAATAGCTAGTTATTTATATATTTTTGAATTGGGTTACGTTAATTTGTAAAAGTTACGAATGAAATATCATTAGTTATATTTATATTTAACCGAACCGAACCTGAACGGTTCCATAATTATATTTGGACCCGACGGGTCCATTTATTAAATACTCGAAAATTTTGGAACCGAGCAGAATCGAACCAAACCAAACCAAACCACCCACGGACAGCCCTACTTATTTCTTCGAGGAAATCAAGATCGCACTTCCACGGTACATTGTTTGATATTTCGTTAAAAGTGTAAATGACGAAGCAAGGGAAAACCCACCTCTACGGGGCTCATTGTTTCACTCTATAAGCCCATGGAAAATGGGATCTCTCGTGTGGCACTTCTACTGAAGGTTCAAATAGCCCATAGCACCTAGCACCTGAGGAAGCTCATCAACCTAAGATCTTTTTGAAGCATCAATGTTCCTCTTCAGAGTGTACTTAATCATTTTATTAGTTGTTTCCACTTGGCCATTTACCTATGGATGAAATGGTGTCGAGAAGAACTTCATATCTAGCTAGTCACATAGGTCTTGGAACTTTTTATTATCAAATTACCTCCTATTATTCGATACGATTGAATGGGGAATTTCGAACCTACAGATGATGTTTTTCCAGATAAACTTAGATGTGTGGCTTCAATGATTCTAGAAAGTTGTTCGACTTCAACCCATTTAGTGAAATAATCAATGGCAATAATAGCATAACTGACACTGCCTCTTCCCTTAGGTAGGGCTCTAATGAGATCGATTCCCAACTTAACGAAAGATAAGAGGCTGGATACTATAGTGAGTTCCTGAGGGGCTACCTCTGCACGTTGAGAAGCGTTGACATTTATCGCATTTTCACACAAAATTCAGTACCTCCTTCTTCAAAGCTGGTAAGTAATATTCTTGTCGTGCGAGTACAAACCTCCGTAGTGGTTACCACACACCCCTTCATGGATTTCTCTCAGTACATAATTTTCCTAAACTCATCTGGTACACTATAAAAGAGGCGACGAATATCCTTGTTCGTAAAGCACGTTTTCTTTTAGGACGAAGCGAGTAGCTCTCGGTCTTTATTTTTGGGCTTACTCTTTGTCGGGCAAGGTCTGATCTTTAAGGTAGACAATAATAGGTTGATCTAGGTAGGGGTACCATCAATTCACATTGTTTCCTCTTTCTTTGAGGCAGAAGGGATGGATAGGTAATCAATGGCTAGTTCGGAATCTTTACTGCTAGCCAATTAGGATAGAGCATCGACATTGGAATTTTCTATTCGCGGAATTTGCATTAGCTCGAATTTTTCTAATGATGGAATGAGGTCCACCACGAGCTTGAGGTACACAGCCATGCCCTTGTCTCTTACAGTGAAATTACTATTAATTTGGCTTATCACTAAACTTAGGGTCGATGCCCACCATGTAATCATGCTTTCAAGTGAAGCATCTAAATTTTTTGAAAGGAAGCACTTGAGCTTATCCTTGGTCTCGACACGTAGGTTTTTGTCCACTTACAACACTTTGTTGGGGTCATGTGGATTTACCAAGAAGTTTTCCAGTACTTCGATTGGGGCTATTCGAGATCATGTTAACAGTACATGTTTGACTTTTTCGTAGAGTGTATAAGTAACACTTCGTAGTTCCCATTTGGTTGCCTCTTAAGGTGGCTATGTGTGTTCAGTGTGAAACATCATGTACAAGTGATCAATGGACATGACAGCATAAAGTTCTTTCAAGGCAGTCTTTCTCAATACACCATGATAAGCGGACCGATTATCGATGACTAAGAACTCCATAAATTGGGGAGTCATTAGAGGGGGCTTGCCCATCTCTACTGCCAAAGTTATCTTATCCCTAAGGATGATACTTTCTCTTTTGATCCCATATGAAGGCGTTGTCATCGGGGTGAGCTCATGGTCTACAACCATTTTGTTGATTGAGCCCCCATTGTCCACCAGCATTCGTTTCAATCCATTTTGAGCTATTGCGACTCTTACCACTAGGGCATCACGGTGCTAGAAATATAGACCTCTTGTATCTTTTTGGGTGAAAATGATGGGAGGGGCGTCTCTGGACTTTTCGGGGCAGTTGCTGATAATAAGGCTTGTCATTAGGGATCCTTCAACTCCTTCAAATAACTCATTTAGGAATTTCTAGTGTCTCCTTCGACGTATGGGCCTCCAAATATGGTGTATATTTTGTGTATGGGTTTGACATTCTTTTTCACTGGGAGGTCCATCCCTTGGTCTTTCCCTATTTTCTTTCCCTCGATTGGGAAAAGCATTCATCTGAAGTCGCTTTACCTCATCATGTACAAGTCTAAATATGGACATATCCCTTCTTTGAGTATGGTTATTCTTTTGACGGTATGACAAGGAAGGGCAATCCTATTATATTGAGAACTTCAATGATAAGAGCAATAGGGCCAATCCCTATGATCGCTTTTTTGTCCCCTTCCTTTTTCTCCACATTGGCAAGAGGTAGATGCCTTTGTATAGTCAGCAGGACATCTTCGTATGCCAAAGTTGGCACCACATTTAGTGTGGTAGAAATAAGGGCCTGGCTAGATGTCGGATCACAACATGCCCCTCTTGGTTCCATTGATGATGTACAAAGTGAGAAATGGGGTCTCTTCCTATTTACCTCTGTACGGTTGGGAGCCCCATGGTAGCCCTATTGCACCGATCAATCAATTCTTCCTTGACGATATCGCGACTTATCATCTATAGTAGTTTGTCATTGGTGATTAGATTGACATTCTCCACATCTCTCCAAAAGAGAGCATTCATATTGAGGCATCCACTTAAGGCGAATAAGGGCTTCTCTATTTTTGATCTGTATTCAATAGGTCTTCTCATATGTGTCAGACAATTTACACAAGGTATAACAAAAGAAATTTCATTCATTCATTGAAGCTTATTACTCTGGGGGTCGAAGCCATTTACAATGGTGAAATAAAAAAGAGATTACAAAAACCTAAGCTAATAGGTTGTGGAGGGGGATTGGTGCTAGAGAAAGGGGACAATGGCTTCGGGGCCAACTACTTGAGGTCCCTAGTCTCATCATCTTCTAATTCAATTACATGGTTGCCATCTACTGGAGTCTGAGGCTCCACTTTCTCTAAAAACTTTGACCACAAGTCCGAGGTGTTAAAGGCTTGGAAGTGCACCTCAATCCATTCCATAACTTCAGTGCATATGTACCCTCCACCAATATTTTGCAAAGCGTTGATGCTTCTCTATTAAATGGAAATTGGCAATGTACCGCTTCATAGAATCATCACCAGCATACTGGACATTCGTCTTCCCGCCTCTACCAATTTTATCAAGCTAGAGACTTTAGAGCCAAGCTCGCCCACCTATTGCTTTAAGGTAACATTCTTCGTATTGGACCTTTCCAATGCCTCAATAGTTATTTTCTAATGGGTGTCAAAAGTTTCCACTTGCTTGGTAAGAGAAGGCACCTCCCTTTGATATAAGTAAACTTCTTTCTTCAAAATTTCAATTTCTGTTAAAGCAAAAGCGGTCTTCATGGCCACCTCAACCTAGTTTCTGACGAACTCAGCTTCAAACTTGGCTTTTCGGGGCCTCGTCCTCCTCTGCTTAGGACGCCTTATTTAAAAGTTCTTTATTCTTTTTTTGAATGTTTATAAAAATGACTTCAGCCTCTATGGCGACCCCAAATGCTCTCCCTGTCAGGCTCACCATGGTAGCAAACATGTACATAGAGTCATGGTCTCCACAAAGGTCTACCACCTATCCGTCCAGTACTTGTGAAATTCGAGAGTTGCAGTATAGATTTCTGAAGGAAGCATGGACAAAGCATCTGGGGCTAGTTCGTCGCTCATCTCATACATGGAGAGTTTGGTGTGAGTAGTGGCATTGGAGGAAGTTGTTGAGTTGCTCTAGGTCCTCCCCCTCTTTAACAGTTCTTACATTAAAAGCTCCATGATAGTTGGCCTCTTCTATTTCTCTGGCTGTAACAATAAAGGCCGCCATCAACTTTTCACTATTGGGACTTCAAATCAAATTGGGGGGCTGACCATTGACCCCCATCTCCAATAGAGGAGAATGTATACTTCTTCTTGGGGACTCCCTCACTTTGTTTTCCCCTTATCTTTGTCAGGAGGTTGCCTTTCTCCTTCGTGACCAACAACTTCCTTGCTAATCTTTTCTACTTAGTCCCTTACCTATTTCGCTACTATAGATGAGGGCTCAGACCCCTTCCCCTCGACAGTGAAGGTGGTAGTAAGGATGGAGGCCATGTTAGGGGTGGGATGCCTCCTCTTTTTGAAATTTTCTGCAAAAGAAATAGAAGGTCAGTACAAACTACCCATTAGTATAGAAATAAATCTCATGTTAAGAGGTTATCTCTCTGAGCCATTAAGAAGAACTCTTCAGAAAATAGCTTCAAGTTGATCAAATGGTCAAACTTTCGCGAAGATGGAGGACGAAAGTAGATAACCTCTATAACACCCAACTCTGCTTAAGTTAATTTGAAACAATCAACTGATTCTACAACAACAAGAAAAAGTCAGAACTGATTCAAAGTTAGGAAACATAAATCTAAAAAAACAAACACTCTCTAGCTTCGAAATAACTGGTTGGCACTGTTACATAGGGAACCTTGTCACCCTACCATGCCTGTCATTGTTCCTTTACCTATAACCAAGTTTCTTTCCATCATTTAATGGAAGTGGAAAGGCCTATAACGAATGGGGGTGAACCCCTCATGGACATATAAGTACCAATCCTTGGAATCCCCTTTACTTAGGACCCTAGGTTGGAAGATGGATTGGAAGGCGTAGAGGGACATATCCTCTCCAAGCGAGGTCTCCTTCCATAAAAAATAAATTTTCAATAGTTGTGCCTATAAATTGAGGACGAGCTGGGTAAGTGATAGCCTGTACGACTAAAGTACTGCTTTAAAGAAAGGATGAAGGAGAGGATGAAGTCCTCCCTCCCTTCAGAAGAAACCCACTAACAACAACACACCCCTGCCTAGAAAAGCATGCTCTCTCATCAAGAGAGGGGGCTAGGAGTTCAATATTATAGGGAATGTAATATGTATCACTAATATCGACAAGGTCGATTGCGGTTACATTTGAAGAAATTTTGGCTGCCCTCCAACCCGTATCATAACCTACATGCCCTTACCTTGTGGGCAAAACACTCTAACATGCCCTGATGGCTTGGACAAGGTCAACAATATTGGTTATTATAACCCCCATCTCAAAAGGTACTATACTAATGTCTAAGTTCCTTCCCCATTCAGAAAATGAAAAGGTCGGGAAATTCAAAAATCAAAGAAGTTTAAAATACCTACAAAGTTGAACAATAAAATCACAGAATAAAACTGGCCGGAGTTCGTGAAAGTGACTGGAAGAATTTCAAATTTCAATAAAGTTGAAGAATAAGAAAGTTGTTGGGAATTTAATTGTTTTTGTTCGTAAAGGCAAAATGATTTTCACCCAAAATCATTGCTTTTTATAGGCAGAAGTGATCAACGTCAGCCATTGGATCACGATCCTAACCATCCAACCTTTCATTTAAGATTCAATCTGAGCCATCCATCATAACTACATATGGCATCTATCATCTTCATTGATTTTTACCGTAATCTTTCACATCATTGACCAAGTTTTGAC
>CAIGRO010283163.1:0-14444 GCA_903798355.1 Fraxinus baroniana | reverse complement strand
TTAATATGTTACATTTGGCCCCAAATATCCAACAACATTTTCCATTAATCTACTATTCAAAAATACATTTTTTCAAAATAATGTGGCTCAAATACACCCTTAAGATTTTAAGGTTGATTCCCCCTCTTTTCCATGAAAAATGGAAAAAGTTTTCCATTTTCTTACTTTATCAATGTTTGATAGCATGACTTTTCTATGGAATTGCTTTTCCCATTTTGAGTTCACGCGCCAAGTTTTCCCACTTTTAGATGAATATGTTTTCTCGTGGTTTGGGTGGTTTTACGTTTTCCATCTTTTTCTTTTTTTTTTTTAATTTGCGATAGAAACAAATTCTAGATATAATGATAAAAAAATTTATCACTTTCATTGATAGTTTCCATGCAAAACAAAGTTAAACGAATGATATTTGGTATGTTAATTTTTTACTTTTTTTTAAAAAAATTTAATTTTTTTTTTAACAATTGGAATAAATTTTAAACCCAATGGTAGAAAAAATTATCACTTTAATGGACAAATTTCATAAAAAACAATGTCAAACGGACACTAAACTTTCAACATTTTTCAGGTGAAAAATTATACCAATCAAACACAATTAATTACAATTCCCATCGAGTAAAACAATTTCTAGACAATTAAATTCTCCAAAATTCATTTTCTTTCCACCCATTNAAAAATTATCACTTTAATGGACAAATTTCATAAAAAACAATGTCAAACGGACACTAAACTTTCAACATTTTCCAGGTGAAAAATTATACCAATCAAATACAATTAATTACAATTCCCAGTAAAACAAATTCTAGGCAATTCAATTCCCAGTAAAACATTTTCTTTCCACCCATTTTCCACATTTGCAATCAAACGGACCATAATTGAATTTTAATTCAAACCAAACAAGTGCTAAATAATAGGAATCCACTAATTAAAATAGTGGGACATATATATATAAATAGTAAACATAATTTTGGTAGTGACTACCATAAAGTTTTCACAAGGTGCACTTGTGTCTCAACAAGCGTCATATGAATATACAAAATTCAAGCACAGTTGTGGGCTCTGTTTTCAAGTTTCCAACCAAGAGGTGTATAAATGGCTCGGGGATCACCTGTAACATGAAAAACTTTCATAAGCGACTTACCAAAATACTCTTAAAATTGGGGATCTCTTGAAAAATTATATGAAAAGGTGTTAAAAAAAATTGAAAGAAATTGTGTAAATATAAGTGAGACTTTTTAATGAAAAAGTGATATAAATGTTGACTAGTGATTATGAGGCCCCAATTTTTTATTAGACGGGACACCAAAGGTCTATCCTTTCATCCCTTTGATGGATATAGAGGGAGGGCTTCATGTTGTCAAAAAGTTGAACAATATATTGTCAAATATTTGAACAATGAAAATAGATGACGAATACATAATCAAATTAATCAGCATGTAGGAAGAAGGTTAAAGTCTACCGACTATTAAGATGCTTCAACTACAACACTTTTAAACTAAAAAGTGGTTTACAATGTCGTTTTCTCTATCATGAAGCTTAATTCACATTTAACACAATATAAACTAAATTAATATCTAAAAAGTTCTTACCAGCAAACTAACAGCTTACCGAAGATGTATTGGTCTATTGAAATCGATTGATTGCAGCATTTTAATTAAAAAGTGACACAACCCATGTTATCTTTTAATGAAAATGTCAAAAAATGCAATTGTCAAAAAAAATTGTATAAACACTGTTGACCCCAAAAAATGGACCAATGATGTAGCCAACAGAAAATTAAAAATTCACGTCTTTGTAAGCTAAATCGCAATATACTCAAATCAAATTGCTAATTATATCGATGAATTAATGAAGAGAATGATTCGAAGTGTTTGGCAAGTTGTAATATGATTATTTGGTTGATAAAAAAAGGGGGTTGGCGTAAGGAGTAAAGTAGAGGAATCAATGTTTACTTTGAGAGTATAAACTTCCATCCCTCCAAAATGATACTAAGTGTTGCTTTTATAGTAGAAGATGATGATTACGAGTTGTTAAATAAGAAGGCACGTGGCCTCATCCACACAGCTGGGACCTTTTGTCATAGAAATCAATCAATCATTCATAGGCCATTAGTGCTAGGATCTCCATATCCTTACTGACATGTTAGGGATTTGAAAGTGTAGGTATGTAGAGGCGGCGTTGGCAGTGTATTGTTTTGTCAATCATTTTATAAGGTTCGTTGTTGGTTGACTGACCGCCTCACCAAAGATGAGTTCATATTGGAGGCCTCTACTGAAGGGGATCGGATGAGCAGCTCTTAGGTTGAGTTCGCTTTGGCACGCATACGTTATGTCCTTATGCTATATATGACATTTGCTAGCTTGCCACATCCTACGTTTATTTTACGATTATTTATATAAGTAACACGTTTATTTTACGATTATTTATATGAATAACATTAGTCCCCTAAGTCCAGGTATGATTATTCATATGATGATTGGACTTGGAGTTCTAAGTTTGATGGAGGCGAGGTGGGTTCTTTCATCCTCTACCGAACCACTGTGGAACGACCCATCTTGCATCAATAAAGGCGGTTCTCTATGGATCTGTTGAGATATGGGGACAAAACCTTCATACGGGGCGAACCGTGTCTAGATGACCTCCTAACGTGAAACGAGGTGCTTCTGTTTAATCGTCAAGCTCCTACCTGCTATTAGGGCTCCCTAACCGATCCGTTAAGGTGACTTGGTAAGTGTTGGTTCCCAATGAGCGACAGCTAGATATTCTAGTCATTCCCAAGGTTTGAGCGACATGCGCAGTTAATGCGCAATGATGGTAATATTTCACCTTTGCCTAAGCGCACGCGAATTCTGGTCGATCGATCTGGACCTTCGATTCTAAACAAAATAGACGACCTTTGGTTTCTACGAAGATGGTGTAGCTACAATTGGAGGGCTTAGATTAAACCATGGGAATATCCGACGGCGGGGATTCGTCCGCCAAGCCTATATAAGGAATTGAAACCCACTTTTTTTTATCTTTTTTTCACTTTCTGAGATTTTGTGAAACTAAGGGTTGAAGTTTCCCTTCATCCGAATCGACAACCCTTGCAACTGCTAGTGATTGACTGCTTTTCTTTTACTCCGAGACCGTCCGGGATTTGGATTTTTAGAATTTGCGTAAGTATTCTTTATCAATTCCTTTGATTTTAAATGGCCTCTTCGTCTAAAGAGAATGTGGGTGAGGGGTTTTCTGAAGGAGATATGGCTCTAATCTGTGCGGAGGTTGGGATTCCTTCGGTGATTACTATCAGGAGGATTATAGAAGCGGTGGAGGGTTTCCATAGTTCTAAGATGGTGCACGAGGACCTTATTGATTGTATTATTAGATAGGATGGCAACTTTGTGGCCCACCGACATAAAGGAGAATGAATTGGAGAACCTCAGGGAAATGTATAGAATCCCTAACGATATAGAGATGTTCATACCGACCTAGGAAGAGAGAGCTTGTTTTCCCAGGAAAGGGTGTGTAGCTGTGATTGAAGCGATTCTAGCCGGGGGGCTTAAACTACCCTTGCACCTCTTTTTTAGGTTCATTCTTAGTCAATACAACTTGGTCCCCACCTAATTAGTACCTAATGCATGGAGCCAACTGGCAGGGGCCTTCCTTCTCTAGAAGGAGGTCATACTTGGCGAGGATATGCCTCCACACATTTTTCAGACCCTCTTTCAGCCCCAAGTCTCTAGTGGGGGAGCAATTGCAAGGGGTGGTATTGTATGAACCCCTGGGGCTCACATTTCCCTTTCGTGTGGGGGACCCCTACCTCTATAAAAAACTGAAAGTCCTCTTGGTTTTTGGTTAGGGGTCGTTGGCAGATCGTTGAAGGGGATGTGGTCCCGGAGATTACCGTGTCGATCGAGTACCATGAGAACAGCGAGTCGAGCCCCCATTTACTTATCATTTTTATGTATTGTCGCTTTATCTTTTCTGGCATTTAAATTGGTATGGTATTTTCTTGCAGCTGCTGTAGATCGGTTCCGACTTAAGCCGTCCGAGTGGGTTGCGGTGAGGGTGATTTATACCTTACCCGTCGAGAAGAGGTACTTTAAAAACATCATCGCCAAGCGAACCCTGTTCATCATCCACTTTCTGATGGCTACCAAAGGTGATATCGATTTGGCCAAGTGTTTTAACGCTCTTCTCGCAATAGTAGTTCTTAATCTACCTTTTGTTTGTAGGTCAGCACGATAATAAAGAACAGGTAAAGCCCAACCCTTCCAATTATGAATTCTCGACGAGGCTCAAAGAAAGAAACCTCTTGGCAGCAGTTCGTCAACCTATAAAAATCAAAGGGACGAGCTAGCTCGCCTCTCCAAGTTGAATTCCCCACCTCCTCCGTCAAAACTGGGGGAGAAGGACAAGGAGAAGGAAAAGGATAAGGGAGAAGGTGAGGCCTCAAAAGGGAAGCTAGTTCTAGCAAATAACGCAAGACCTCCTCCCCCACCTAAATTCTAATCCACTTTGGACGAATCACTGAACCGCCCTATCCTTGCCGAGCCCATTTTTTCCATGAAGGTGGTTGAAGCGGAAGAATCTATTGAGGAAGGAAGTAGCTTACTAAGGAAGAAGAAGAAAGGCATTGGATCGAGATTCTTTAGCGAGGATAAGGCCCAAAACTTCCTGGAAGGGAGGTCGGATAAAATCGCCTCTGCGATTATAGAAATGCTCCATGCCCGCGTCCAAGGGGCCGCAAGGCTTAGCCATAAACACTGGACTAACAAGTATTTGTCTTATGCTGAGACTTATGATGTGGCCGACCTAATGGAAGCTGGACTTGCCTTACAGTATCGTTCTCAAAGTTTCTTAATTAATGTTAAAATGGAAGCGAGGCGGATGTAGGGGCTTGTGCAAGATTATTACAATCGAGCCCAGAATGCTGAGTTTGCCACTATCAAAGCCAAAGCCAAGGCCGCTTCTGCCACTAAATTTGCTGAGGCTTCCAAGCTGAAATGTGCCGAGGGTGTGCCCAATGTGGAGGCCTTCTCCAAAGAAAACGAGGGATTAAAGGAGGAGGCACACCTTTGCAAGGCTGAGGTGAATGCTTTGACTAAGAGGGTCGAAATATCTGACAATATTTAGAGGATCGCCTCCACAACTTTAGAGACGGCTAATAAAAAGATAGAGGAATTGAAAGCTCGCGCTGTCGAACTTACTGCTGAAGCTTCAACTTTTGAGGAGCAATTGAAGAAGGCTGGGGCGGCAGCGGTACACAATTATATAACCCATTTTCATGTGATCACGGAGTATGAGAGGCTGGAAATTCACTGGAAGAGGGTCACCTATGCTGAGATTTTCGAAAGATTATCTGAGCTCTACCCTTAAATGGACTTAACTGCTACGAATGGAGAATTTCTTTTCGTCAAGCCTTCAACTCCGGCCCCAAAGGTCGAAAATTCGGTGGAGGAAGTTGATACCCATGAAGGGATGAATCAGCAGGGTGAGGTTGCTCCTTATGATAGGCCTTTATCGCAACGTGTATCGACCCCTCTCCTCTTTCCTTTTGTATTTACACTTAGACCTGATGTGAATGAATTTATCCCTTGCTAAGATCATTGTGTTACGAACCTGCTATAATAATGTATGAGCTCGTCATATTTAGTAATAACTTATGAACCTGTCATAATTAATTAATTTGATGGACATATGGGCTTGCCATATTCTAACCGTCGATGGAGAAGTGTATGAGCTCGCCATACTTTATGACTTATGAATTTGTCATAATTAATTAATTTGATGGATATATGGGCTCGTCATATTTTAACCGTTGATGGAGATGTGTATGAGCTCGCCATACTTTATGACTTATGAACTTGTCATATTATATTAAGTTGATAGAGATATGAACTGTCATATTTTAACCGTTGATGGAGATGTGTATGAGCTCGCCATACTTTATGACTTATGAACTTGTCATAATTAATTAATTTGATGGAGAGCTGCCATACTTTATGACTTATGAACTTGTCATAATTAATTAATTTGATGGAGATATGGGCTCGCCATATTTTAACCATTGATGGAGATGTATATGAGCTTGCCATAGTTTATAGATTACAAAGTAGAACTTTTATTGATTGTAAACGGTACATACACAGAATAGGATCTTACTGATAATACATTCGAAAGTGCTCCACATTCCGTGGGTGGGGCTGCATCTTCTAGCCAAGATTTTCAATGGAGAAGGTCCCAGGCCTGACCTCACCGACATTACAGTAAGGACCCTCCCAATTTGGGCCCAACGTTCCTACCCCCGGCTCTTTCGAAGACAAAAACACCCTTCTAAGCACTAAATCGCCTCTTCGGAACGATTTGCATTTAACTTTGCGATTGTAGTATCGTACCATCTTTCTTTGGTAGATAGCCAACTTGACCTGTGAAGCCTTTCTTCTTTCGTTGAGAAATTCAAGCTCACAACGTCTTATTTCTTCGTTGGAAACCTCGTTGAACTGTAACCATCGAGGCGATGGCAAGCCTATTTCAACTGGACTCATTACCTCTGCCCCGTAAGCCATGGATAATGGAGTCTCTCCAGTTGTCGTCCAGCTGGTGGTGCGTTTTGCCCATAAAATGTAGAGAAACACATCCACCCAGGCCTTTTTTGATTCGACCAGCTTCTTCTTTAGGAGGTGTTTTGTGGTTTTGTTGACTGCCTCAACTTGACTATTTATCTGAGGGTGATAAGGGGAGGAGAAGTGCTTTTTGATAGCCAGCTCATTACAGAGATCTCAGNTTTCAGGGTGTACTTGATAGTTTTATTTACTGCCTCCACTTGTCCGTTTGCCTGGGGGTGATGCGGGGATGAAAAGTATTTCTTAATGCCCAACTCATCGCACATTTCTCGAACCTTCTTATTGTCGAACTGTCGCCCATTGTCTATGACTATAGAGTGGGGAATTCCGAACCGGCATATGATATTCTTCCATAGGAATTTTGAAGCGTATGCCTCAGTTATTTTGCTAAAGGCTCAGCCTGGCCCACTATTAACTCCTGCAAAGGTTGTCTCTGAATGGAGGCGAAGCATTGGCACTTGACACATTTCTTAACAAATTGAAGGGCATCCTTCTTCAGGGTTGGCCAATAGTAGCCTTGCCTCAGCACTTTATGGGCCAGTGCTAGGCTTTCAGTTTGGTTGGTACTTATTCCTTCATGGATTTCTCTGAGTACATAATCCACCTCGTCTCCCCCAGTGCATCTTAGGAGGGGCGATGAGAATCCTTCTTATATAGGACCTCGTCTTTGAGCACATAATGGGCGGCCTTTCACCTGAGCTTGCGGGCCTTTTCTTTTCTTTTTTTCTTTTGGCAAGATGTGATCCTGGAGATATGCTATGATTGTTTGTATCCATTGGGGGACTTCTCCGACCCACATCACTTCCTCTATTTTAGTTGTTGAGGGTCGAGAGAGGTACTCTACAGGTACAAGTTTGAGCAACTCTGAGTCTTTACTTCTTACCAATTTTGATAGGGCATCTGCATGTAGGTTTTCAGCCTTTAGAATTTGGATTAGTTCCAATTTGTCGAAACAGGGGATCAATTTCATTACCTTCTTTAGATATGTGGCCATGCCCTTATCTTTGGTTGCGAAACTGTCATTAACTTGGCTTACGACAAGTTACGAATCGCTTCGGATCGCCAAAATTTTTACCTGCATCTCTTTGGCCAGTCGGAGGCTTACTAAGAGTGCCTCATATTTAGCAACGTAACCAAACCGCACTACACAATTAAGCTTATGGCCTACAAGGCTTTCTAGTAACACTTCGACCCTCGAGTCGGTTTCTCCAACGGATCCATCCACAAATAGCATCCAGGTTGGAGGGTGTGTTGTTTCCATCTCAATATTGAGGTATGTTGCTTCTGTGAACTTGGCGACAAAGTTTGCCACTGCTTGTCCCTTTATTGCGGTCCGGGGTTGGTACGTAATGTCGAACTCACTCAATTCTATGGCCTATTTCATAAGTCTCCCGGACACGTCTGGTTTCTGGAGTACTTGTTTGAGGGGGAGGTTCATCAAAACCCGTATGTTGTGGGCTTGGAAATAAGGCCTTAGCTTCCTGAAAGCGACTATGAAGGACAAAGTGAGTTTCTCCACCTCCATATAATGGGTCTCTGCAGGTATAAGGGCTTTGCTAATATAGTATACAAGTAGCTGCGTGTTGCCCTCCTTCCCACAAGTACCGACCTCACTGCAGTGGTGCTCATGGCCAAGTATAATAACAATGTTTCCCCTTCCTTGGGTTTCGAAAGAAGGGGGGCTTGCCCTCCTTCCCACAAGTACCGACCTCACTCCAATGAAATCTTTTTCCTCCTTTTAAGGCCTTGAAGAAAGGAAGGCACCTATCAGTTGCCTTAGAAATGAATCAGTTCTCATCCCTGCAGTCACTTATGTCATGGCCATGATACTAATAAAAGGTACAGTAAGGCCGCAGATTTTCCTGGGGCCTATTTCTAGGAGCTCCGCCTCGTCCCCTATTTCTAGAGGTTGTGGGGTATCCAGTGTTCCTAGTTGGGTTTCCAAAGTTTGATACATCGTTTTCGTAGGCCAAGGTGGGCACGACATTAAGTGTGGCTGTGGCCAGTGCTTGACCCGAAGTGGGGGCCACTACATGCCCTACCTGCGTCCATTGCTGGCCCATTATCTGGGCAGTGGGTCCTCTACCAATTGCCTCTGAGGCGGTGGGAGTCCCTGAGCAGCTCTGTTTCGGTGATCAATCATTTCTTCGTTGACAATTTCGATTTTCATCATATGTCAAAGGGTTTTTGCTTCGGACGTCTCTCCAGAATAAAGTGTTCATGTTCAAACCTCCTTTTAGAGCTAAAAGGGCCTCTTTGTCAGTGACTTGTTCACAATAGGTTATCTCATCGATGAAACGGGCGAGGTAGTTTTTTAGAGTTTCCCCTGCTGCTTGCCTCATTCTTGTAAGCGTTGTATTGGTGCTTCTCCCTCCTTTTTGGAGAGATACTGGTTCAAGAAGACCTTTTTTAGGTCTGGCCAGTTTCTGATGCTAAGATAGGCTAGTCTGCTGTACCACACCTCTACAGCGCCGTCAAGGGTTAGGTGAAAAGCTCTGCATTTCAGGGCTGGCGAGGCACCTCTCAGGCTCATCTGGGTTTTGTACTTGTTGAGGTGTTTCTCCGGATCTCCCTTCCCTTCACACTTGGGAATCTTGGGGGGGACAAAGTTGTGGGGCATCGAAAAAGTGCGAAGCTCCCTGGAGAAAGGCAAATTGTCATCATCATCATCTAGTTCGTATGACCTGCACGGTTCATCAAGGTCATTTTCCTCTGTTACTGGGAGAGGCGAATGGTGGGGACCTTCGCCTCTGTTTTCCCCATCTGTAGCGCTCCACCTCTCTCGCCTAGTTCTAGGCAAAAGGACTTGAGCTTGAGTTTGGTCATGCACTCGCTCCTGCTGGCGAGGGGTTTGATGAGCGGGACGGTTCCTATTTCTAGGTGCCCTTCCAATTCTATCAAATACACTGGCAGACCTCTGGGGTTCGTCTTCATAAACTGGAGGGAACTGATCCTCCTCTACAAGGGTGTTTCCAGTCGGGGCAACTGTGTAGTTGGAAGTGTCCATCACCATTTCTCTCTCAATGGGGGCTCCAGCCTAAGGACTCAAATGGGTCCTTCTACTTGAATCCGCCTCAGTCTGCCCATCGGTTGATTACTGAGGACTTTGCTGGGCTTGGAAGCCACATTGGTTGCGTACTTGCAGGAAGAGCTCTTGCATGGCAGCGTATTGAGCTGCAATGCTTCTCATATTGGCGGCCATTGTGGCTACTTCGGCTGTAAGTTGGGCTGTTCTATTGCCTCTACGATGCCAGTGATGGGGTCGCCGATGCTTCACGTTTCGAGAGATTTCTTCTTTAGAGATCTCCCTTGTTCTTTTGGGGTTCGCGTCTTCGTCACCGGAGCTCATGATCCGGAGTGGAGGGCTTTCGCAGAAAATGATTGTGGTTGGTTCTTTTTCAAGAACCGAACCCTTTTTCAAGAGGAAGTACCAATCGGGCTTTAGAACAGGCTTTTGGGTAGGAAAACTTCGTGATTTAAGTAAAGATTCCCACAGACGGCACCAATCTGTTGACCTCAAGAAAAAATGGATCCAACGTGGCCAACAGAAGAGAGTCTTCAAGTCAACTCTACCCTGCGCACGTAGCACGACGTCAATCACCCGAGGCCTTGGGAGTGGCCGCGAGCACTCCAACGGTCAAGTCAGTTTAAGTTTAACCGGATGATGGTTCTTCGGTGGTGGAACACTCGCCGAGAAGTGGTTGACAAAGTGTAATGAAAGGGTGCCACAATATGAGGGAGAAAATGATAATACCACAGTTTGCAATATCGTTGTAATGAATGGGTTTCCAATCCTCCTTCTGGCATAAGGAGGGGGTATTTATACTAAGGATAGGAGGAGGAGAGCCGTAGGATGAGGAGACACATGTTACCAGATCCTCAGGGCTCGTCTCCATCAATCCTTAGGTTGGCGGGCAATAAATGTTTTTGGCTGAAGCTATTGACTTGACCTTTGGGTCCTGCCACATGTCCCATCAGTCAGTGATTTGACTTAAAAAGATTGAGAAAGGATCTTTGTCGGGGTGAGGTGAAGCAAGTGTGGCAGGGCAGAAGAGGAGCACGAGCCTTTGCATCCGCGGCGTGTCGCAGATGTTCGCCCCTTACGAGATCACTTCGGTTCATGCAATCAGTTCGTCCCATGCGCAATCGCTTCGACCACCACGTGGCGTGGTCTGGACCACCTCTGTGACACGTGGAGGGTGAGGTGGCGGGTCTGATCTGACCCGTAACAGTTTAAACTTATAAAGAAACTTTTTCTTCTTCTTTGAAGTTCGTTCAACAAAACTTGATTTTCACTCCATCCTCTTTGATCATCCACTTTCTTTAGCCATGGTTCAAGTTACTAATCAGTGGTTTCATGTGGGTGGGGCCATTAATCGGTGGGTAAATCACCATCTTCTTTTTGTGGATGAAGCGGGGTCTTCTTCATGTAGTTCAAGGAACTTCCTACTCACATGGTGGATGGTTAGGGTTTTCTATAAATGACGTCGTGCTATGAGAGGTTTGGCGCAATTTTGAGGTTTTTGCTAGCGTATTAATTATGGTCATGGAAGTGTCTAATTTGTTTTATTGTATTAAGGTAGTTTGTTCTTTTTTTTAGAGTACTAGACCTAGTTTCCTCAATTTTCCTGTGGTCTCTGTGCCAGACCGAACCTTTATAGAAGGTTGAACTGTGACAGCCTTAAATTAAGGCTCTGTTTGTTTCGGATTATTAAATTTTAATTTAAGTCTATGTCTAAGTGTAAGTCTAAGTCAAACAATCAATATCAATCACAATTTTTCAGCCACACATTTCAAAAATTTCTATCACAATTTGCTAAAAATTTAATTTTAATTTCCACAAAACACCCACTAAAACTATCACAGTAGCCTTAATTTAAGGTTCTCACTTTCTTCTTATAGAAGAACACGTTTTTAAAAATCAATTATACCACATAAAATTAGGCTAAAGACAAATTTCAACGTTTTTCGTTCCCATATATTGTTAGATTGCAAAAATTTAATTGTGCATTTTAGAGGTAATAAAGTTATATTTTAAACAACAATCATCTTATTTATAAGATTTATGATCATCATTGTTAAGTTTAAACATGTTTGGCAAATTAAGAGCCTGTTTGATTCTTATTAATTAGTAAAAAAATGAGTTTTGAATATTATTTTTAGGATAATGCGTGGTTAAAAAGTAGGGAAGGATTTTTAATATATATGTAAAACATTTTATTATGTGAATGTGTGGTTGAAAATGACCGTGTAACAAACCATAAAATAATTAATTGTTAACCCAAAAAATGAACTCAACAGATGTCGGTTCACTTGTGCATGCGTGGGCTAGGTCCAACACGTGACGATTGATCAATGGTCGAGATCACTCTAAAATTGGATGAGGGAAAAGCTCAACGACACGAGACGTTTCCGTTCGGGTTTCGACGAGATGTCTGAGATACGATTGTTTAATGAGAACCAATCGCTGTGAACTCAATTTTAAAAACTATGAATCAGTGTAAGAGAATAAAATAAGTCAATCGCACTATGAGTATATAATCATTTACCAAATCTTTTATCGAATTGACAAGTGGCGGCCCCCTCTGTGGGTCCCCTCCCATACTGCTTCTGCTGAGGTTGGAGGCCCTGCTAGCCCTATTTCTATGTTCAATCAGCTCTTCATTGATAATTTCTCACCTTATCATCTCTAGTAGGGCATCGTGGGTAGTAGGATCCTGATTTTGTACATCTCTCCAAAACAGGGTATTCATATTCAAGCCCCTTTTTAATGCTGACAAGGCCTTGTACTCGGTAACTTGAACGCAATATGTCATCTCATCTGTAAAGCGGGATAAGAAACTCTTCAGAGTTTCCTCAGGCTATTGCCTCATATCTTGCAGAGATGAATTAGGGCTTCTCCTTCCTTATCTACCGTGAATCTTTTTAGGAAAGTTCTTTTGAATTTCGGCCAACTTCTGATACTCCCGGATGGTAACCTACTGTACCAAATTTCAACTTCTCCACTGAGAGTTAAATGGAAATCTCTGCATTTCACAGCTGGGGTGGTGCCTCTCAGGCTTATATGTGTTTTGTAACTATTCAAATGCTTTGCCGAGTTGCCTCTCCCATCGTACTTTATCATCTTAGGAATCACATAATGGTTTAGCACCTAGGCATTTCTCAGCTCTCGCGAAAAGGATAGGTTCTCATCGTCATCATCCAAATCACACGATCGTTGGGGATCATCTGAGTCGTAGTTTTCATCTGACTCATACTTGGGTGGTGGTGCAGATGGGTTTGCCTGATTTGCCGCCTTCTCGTCTCTCCTTTGAAGCCTATTCTAGGCGAGGCAACATGGTAGGCATGTTCTTGCCTTTCCCCGGATTGTCGAATCTCAAGATTTGGGGCTGTAACCTATTCCGAGGTGCTGGGATTTCATAATGCTTCTTGTGCCTTGGTAGAACTAATCCGGTCGAACATGCTATTAGATCTTCGAGACTTTTTATTTGGCTCGTACTTCGGGGAAAAGTTATCCTCCATATTGAACGGAGCCTCGTAGGTCGGCCAAAAGCATAGTTGGAAAAAACATCAACTCCCACTTCTGTTTCACTGGGGGCTAACTCCCCTGGTGCGTCTAGAAGGACGGGCTCTCTGACTTTGTACCTCGTTGGATGCCCACCTTGGCCTTGCATCCGCCTTAATAGCTCCTGAATTTCTAGGTTTTGGTTGGTAATACTTCTCATGTTGGTTGCCTAAAGGCTATTTATCTAATAAGTTGGGATGTCATCCTCCTTCCACCTCGTCTGTAATGGTGGTGAGGTCGACGCCGACTTATTGGGGCTACTGTGGCAAGAACTTCGTCATGGCTCTCTCTCACACGCCTGGGAGAAGAGTCGCCATCTAAGCTCATTTCTTTCCAAGCCTAAAACTCACTCTCCAACTTTTGGGGGCTTCCTCTCGTTCCTTTTCAAGAACAAATCATTTTTCAAAGGGAATGTCCAAACGTGCATGCATGAGCTAGGTCCAAGACGTGACGATAGATCAACGGTCGCGTTCACTCTAAAATTGGACGTGGGGAAAACTCGACGACACGAGACGTTTCCGTACGGGTTTCGACGAGATGTCCAATCCCTATGAACTCAATTTTAAAAATTATGAATCAATGTAAGAGAATAAAATAAGTTAATTCAAGTGTCTAAAGTTACATTAGATCCTAAATTGTTACATGGTGGGGGTATTTATAGTGTTACAAACGGAATGGTAACCTTTAGATAAAATTACACGTGGCCTTATCCTCCCGGTTGAAGCATCAAATCCTAGTCATCATGATGACTTTCCTAGCTTTACAAAGCATTTGATGCTTTTATATCATATTGACAAGAGGAGACACGAATATATTTTTTATAAGGGTCATATCAATCATTCAAATAAAATTTCTGTAATAAATTCAGTATCTCTGCACGTGGGCTGTCACTAACTAGTGGGGCCTCGAACCTAGGCCACTTCGGATTAGTCGGGCCTCAAAAACTACCCCAGGGTCTCGTCTTCTATGGCTGGCGGTTCGGTAGGAGTGGGTCCACAACTTAACTAGGTCGGCTATGTGGCAGTGCTAGTAGCAAGTCATAACATTAATGAATATCAAACAGGCACTATAAGAGTGAAACACCAAACAACCTGTTAGGTAATAAACACTTAAACAAACTTTTGTTGCCTTATGGAAAGATTTTAAAATTTCGTAATTTTAAATATAGTTTCCTAATCTGAATCTTCAACATGAAATTGGGTTTACTTTGAATTAGCATATATAAACATTAATAGAATTTGATTGCCCTCGAAAATAAGGGCTTCACGTCATCG
>CAIGRO010283162.1:0-10275 GCA_903798355.1 Fraxinus baroniana | reverse complement strand
AACACTCTCGAATCTTCATCACAATATTATAAACAAGTTTATAGTATTTGCACTTTAGTCCTTAAACTTTTATTTCCCTCCATTTTGATCATTTTTCACTTGTTTCTTCTTATTTCAGCTACATTCATCACTTTGTCCTGCAAGACATAAATTACATAGAATTAAGCTATATTCTAACATATTAATCAACAATCTTTCATGTTTTTTACAGTGAAATAAGTGTGTAAAAATGCACTTATCAAGTCTCGAACACAAGAGCCCACATGAGTTAAGTTCACGACAGGATCAAGCTCATGGTAAGTAGAGGCAAGAAATACAACATACACCATTTACTCGTCTGAATACCTCTAGGACCAACATATTAATGTAGATCAAGGATATGAAAGAACTTAAATGGCCGTCCAGGTTGCGATCTCTCCCTGAGACCAGGGATTAGAGCAAGTATTGCGACTATCATCGTGACCATGGACATACCACAGAGGACTGCATAACATTGAAGAAGGAGATTGAAGCATTGATAAAAAGAGGGTTCCTAAAGGCATGACAAACGACCTAGAAGTGATCATAACAAGAAAAGACGCCAAAACCCAGGGGAGGCAATCAACCGACTACAGGTACTATTCATATTATAGTTGGGGGGGATAGCCTTAGGAAGAGATTCAAACAACGGGCGCAAACAATATGCTTGGCGATACGGGTGAACCCTAAAGAAAGCTCAATACAATGTGAAAGATATAACCTTAGGATCAAAGGACCTTGAAGGTATTTCATTTCCCCATGATGTCGCCTTAGTCATCTCTGCCATCATCGGTAACATTGAAGTAAGAAGAATCTTAGTTGACAATGGTAGCACGGCCAATGTACTGTACGAAGCCTTTGCTAAGATGGGTATCTCTACTAACTAACTCAAGACCGTTAAAACCCCGTTGCAAGGATTCAGAGGTAGAACAATCATCTCAGAAGGAGTCATTGACCTTCCTCTTACATTAGGGTCAGATCAGAGGCAAGTTACATTTTCAGGTAGTTCGTGCTTCGATGGCTTATAAAGCCACCCTTGGGAGACCATTACACAATAAAATCAAAGTTATTATATCCACATTCCATCTAGCTATGAAGTTTCCTACCAGTAACGCCATAGGAATTGTACGTAGGGATCAGATAGCTGTAAGGTAGTACTATGTGACAAACATGCGGGGAATAAAAACTGATGTCATGCAACTATCAACTTCTAAGCTCAAGTTCGAGCACCAAGAAAGGCTTACTCCAGCAGAGGAATTGGTAGAGGTCGAGCTTGAGAATGGCAAAAAAGTGACAGTTGGTCAGGATCTTGATGCCGCCCTCAAGACTGAACTCTTGAAATGTTTGTCCCGCAACATTGTCGTATTCGCGTGGAAAGTGGAGGACATGCCTGGAATATCCCGAGGTTGTGGTTTACAGGCTCAATGTTAGGCCATGGGCTAAACTAATTAGGTAAAGGAAGAGGCAGCTCATGCCAAATCGTAGAGAGGTCATACGTGAGGAGATCAGTAAACTTGTCAATGTCGGGTTTTTTCGAGAGGTTCAGTACTCGAATCGGCTTGCCATGTAGTTCTCGTTAAGAAGGCTAACGGCAAGTGGAAGGTTTGTATTGATTTCACAGATTTGAACAGGGAGTACCCTAAAGACAGTTATCTTTTACTCCAAATCAACAATCTTGTAGACAGTATATCTGGACACAAATTGTACAGTTTCCTCGATGCATTTTCAGGCTCTCCTCAAATCCTTATGGCAGAGGAGGATCAAGAGATGACATCATTCATAGCTGATTATGTCATATATTGTTACAAGATTATGCCATTCTATTTGAAAAATGCAAGGACAACATATCAAAGGCTCATTAACAAAGTCTTTGCTGATTTAATCTAGAAGAATATTGAAACTTATGTCGACGATATGGTGGTCAAGAATAAATAGGTGGACGAACATATAGCCGACTTGGGGAAGGTGTTCTCTACAATTTGAAGGTATAAGATGAAGCTCTAATAAAGTGAGTTTTAGTGTGGCCTCCGGCATTTTCTTGGGCTTTCATAGGGGAATCAAAGCCAATCCATACAAGATACATGCCTTAATTTTCATGGAATCACCTAGGAGCAAGAAAGAGGTACATAAGTTGATATGTCTAGTCGCAACTTTAAACATGTTTATGTTTCGAGTAGCAGACATATGTTTCCCTTTATTCGAAGCTCATAGGGATAACCAGAGTCTCGATTGGAATGAAGAATATGAAAGAGCTTTCCAAGAGCTCAAGCAAACATTGGCAACTCCACAAGTCCTCACAAAGCCTAAGCCTGGAGATACATTGTTTTTATACTCAGCTGTTTCTCAAATTGCAGTAAGTGGTATACTCGTCAAAGAAGTTAAAATGGTTCAACAACCTATTTATTAAGCAAGGTGTTGCTTGGTGTGGAAACAAAGTATATATTGGCTAAACAACTTACCCTGATCGTAGCAGCAATGAAGCTATGGCAATATGTCTAATCACATCCAATTGTGGTGCTCACGGACCAGCTGTTTAGATAGATACTCTTGATGCTCGACATTTTAGGAAGACTATTAAAATGGGTAATTGAACTTTGTTAATTTGATATAGAGTTCAAACCCCGGCCCTCTATTAACGTACAAGTCTTAGCCGACTTCATCGTAGAGCTCACTCAAGCGTGTTTGAACCCTATGAATTTTTGTATCCTCGGGCCTTTTCCTTTGCCAAGCTCAAAGGTTTCCTTAGACATGGACTGATTATACTTTTAGGAATTCTAAGTTTATCCAAATACCTCAATTTAAGACTTCTATGTCAAGAGAGAGTCTATGTTGGTATGTATCATAATTGAACTACGACTAGACCTACAATGGCAATCCAATACTGATCTCAAGTAGAACTCCTAAGGATCTCAACAACATAATACTATCAGGAATGAACTACCTACCTTTATAAATACATCACCCCAATTCATTATCAAGGTACGTTTTTACATATTTTTCAGCTCTTAGCCTCATGCACAAATTCACTTTTTGACTTAAGCATCGGGGAGAGACGATGAGAAAACACCTCGAAGAATTTGTTTAAAGTACCGGAAGATTTTGTTCGTGCTCATTCTCGGTCATGAAGCTCAAAAATCAACATGTACGATTTTTGGTAGCCTCAGCACCCATCCATATTTATAGACTTCAGGTTGGGAAAAATTGAAATTTAAAATTTAAAATGTGTGTATCATACAATTTTTTCAGGTAACAATTAATTGCAATTGCAGTTTTGTAGTGTCATGTCTATGGCATTTCAATATAACTAAAAGTAACCAACTTTGTAATTAGCAAGCAGCTAGGCGAGCCAACTTAGCTGGCCTAGCTCTATTCACGAGCCAAGAATGACCTCAGCTCGTGAGCTAAGATGCGAGCCAACTCATGCAATCATACGAGTGACTTGTCTGGTAGAAAAGTTGTTAGACTAGCGGTGACATGCCTCACTAGCAAGCCGAGTTGACAAACAACTTATCCCACTTCACACTCCTAAGGTTATAAAAGCTACATTGTATTTGCTACTTCTTAAGCACACTATCAATTATACCATATATGTCTTTTAGATTTTGACGAAAATCGAAATTATTATAGTGGTAACTTCACAAATACCCTACTTTTATCCGATAATCTTAAAAATGCCTATTTTTATTAAAAATTAATATTTTACATTTACTTCTTAAAAAATCATTGGGTGTCGCACTGGATACCACTTAATCGTTCACGAATTACCAACTTAACAATATTTAAGTTACCAAATGGTTGTTACTTATCCCTTTTAAGTTTTGGCCCTATGTGTGGAATTAATCAATCAAAAGCAACAAGTCACTTTTAATTGTTTCTAGATGATTAAACATACAAGTCCAATTATCCTATATTTGAATACTACAATAATAAACACAGATATGATGATGGAGAAACTCCAACAGGATAAAAACTCTGGATCAAGCTAATTACCTCCACTATAGACAATACGGAGTGAGTTACAGTCAGATGCTATCTAACCAACTCCACTAGACATCCTTATTGATTTCCAGCTAACTCCAAGGTCTGTTCCAAGATCTTCAGCAACTGTCTCTTTCCAACGAATTTCCAAGAACCTGCTCCAAGGCTATGTGCTCTTCTTGTGTTTGTAGTCCAACCTCCAATAGCCTCTGAAGTTCAACTGAGAAAGTACCTCTATGTCCAATAGGAAGTAGGTGGTGTTTTAGATTCAATGGGTTTGATGTTTTTCCCAAATATGTGGTTGTATAAAATCAAGAGTGAAAGGATGAAATCAATGTATGAATAGGCTCTTGAATATGTTATAGAGAAGAGGCTCAATGAACAACCACACTCATTTACATGCATAGGCTTTAGTATTTAGAGAAGAGGGTAATTTTGTTAAATGGGCCAGAAAAATACTTAAAAACAACAAAATAGGATTTTTCGAATCAGTATGTCGCTCAAGCGAGAAGCTAGCGACAGGATAGCGACGCACGATCGTTCGAGCAAGAGTTTGGCGACAAATGGGCGACATGCATTCTATTTTTGTCGTTTGAGCGCCAATTGGGCGAAAAGTTAGCAAAAGTGCAGCGCCGTGTTTGTTCTCTTTTCATACTCGAACCCTAAATCTTATAACTCAATTTGTATAAATTCCACCCTAGGTCCCTAACTTTTAAAACACCTTAAATATTAGTCATTTTGTCTACAGAATTGTCAACATTAAAAATCTAACAAACTCCCCATTTAGCATTATGTGACAAAACTACACAATAAGTCAAAGAAAACTAAATACAAAATCTGAACTACCCAATCTTCATCAAACTGATGTCTCTTGCATTCCTTGTTAAACATGTTTTATGAAATTCACAACTCAAATACCCAGTGTAAAAGCATGTGATACATGAAATAATAAAATCATTGAACACATGTACCAACACTAGTTAGAATAAGACGTAACACTAATGTTAATCCAAACACCAACAAAAATATTTATATCACACAAACATCAAAAACTCAAATGGCTAGGTAGATATGGTATGGAATGCAATGCAATCAACAAATCTCTCCCTATCAATCTGTTTCACCTTCAAAATTTTTAAAAATTAAAAATTCTCCCATTCACAACATTTACTCTACTCTCTCCATTTTTGTCACAAATTACAAATGGACCGTTAATTGAAAACTTTTACATTAACATATAATAACTCAAAAATGTTGTTGTAACATGTACAAGTATAAGCAATGTATAGGAAACCTTCCCACCTACTTAGTTCAAGTTAACATGGAGTAAATTGTATAAGTAACACATGTATGTAAAGTATCACTAATCCTTTGTAAGTAGGATTCCAAACCTTAAATTTGTAAGAAAGGACATACTAAACATAGTTGCCAATTAGTGTATTTCTCTACTTATGAAAGTCAAACTATTTAAAGCATATTAGAACCTATAAAAAAGCTCATTTTGTATGGATATTTTTTTTCTCCCCTAACTTTGAGCATATTTTATTTTCACATCTTTCAATATTTTAAACTCATTATTTTTCACATCTTAAGTGCAGGCTCTTCTCCATTAAGCGACTAAAATGACCTATGTAGTGAGTTTTAGGCCGATTAACCCAAGTTAGTTGTCCATAGACACCATGTTATGAGAAACCTCGTAGGCTTAATTACTCGAGTCAAATAGGCTCCGAAGAAAAACGTAAGATATTAAGTTTTTTTATTACCGGGGATAAACTTGAACTTAGGTCTAATGAATAAG
Source organism: Fraxinus baroniana (assembly GCA_903798355.1). Lineage (NCBI taxonomy): Eukaryota > Viridiplantae > Streptophyta > Magnoliopsida > Lamiales > Oleaceae > Fraxinus > Fraxinus baroniana. The sequence goes on along the minus strand of CAIGRO010283162.1, from coordinate 4,481 downwards.
GTCAATTCATATTAACATGTGATTGCCATCTCAAATCTCACATACGAGGTTGAGTCCCACTAACAATATCAGTATGTGTAGTGGAGATGGTACATGAAGACGCATATATTAAGTACACCATAATAATCTAAGCCAGTAATGGAAACTATGTTACAACTCATCGATTAAACTCATGGTTGACCACAACAAACAAATTCCAGTATATTATATATTATGCTAGTAAAAATAATTTCCAACATTTTTTATTTTTCAAATTTCTTTTTTTTTTGTCTTTATTTTAAAGTACGAATGCACAAAGCACACAAGAAAATGTCAAACACACAAAAAAATAAAAATAAAAATATGCATGAGTTTTCTACTTAGAAAACAAATAAACAAATATGATGCATAAATCAATGTCACACAATGTATGCACCAAAAATACCTAATCAATTAGGTATGCAAATGCTCTTACCTTTATGAGTACCGTGATCTATTTCAAAAAAATTCAGATCACTTTTCTGCACCTAAACTTGCCGAATATTTCTGATCATCTGTGTCATTAACTTGGTCAATTTACTTACTTGATTTGTAAGGAAGTCAATTTGACCAACATAATCTTGATTCTTATTCTTATTTTTGTTTTAGTTTTAGTTTCTATTTCTGTTCAGGGAATGATGACGCCTGGGTTTTGTGTGCCATAACTCATCGCAATGAAAACAAGTAGGGATCAACCTAGGACCAAAGGTATGTGATCATTGATGTTTATTCCTAAATTGGCGAGTCCTACGCTATCTAGTATGTCTTGTCCTACATATCCATTATTCTTATGTTCAGGGTTAGGCACTTGTTTAATCTGGTCAGTACCAAGAACAAATATGGTATTGGACGTACTAGCAACATTATGATCATTCTTATTTATCCTAAACCTCCCTTACTACCAGTAGGCTAGCCCATTCCTAGAATGTTAATAGAACCACAAGTAAAGGCAAGAAGTTGAGACTTGGAATGCTCTAGGCACACAGAAGATTGTTAACCTAGATTTCTAAGGTTTCATTTTCAAATGTCAGCTCATTATCTCTACTAGAGATCTTCTCAAGCTCACTAGTTAGATTCTTTACCTGAGTATCTAAAGATTCATTCATGGATTTCAACTCACTCAGGGTAGAGGTAGATTCCTGAATGTACGCTACAAGTTTCTCGTTTTCCTACTTGAGTCCCATAACTCTTGTAGTAAGGAAATATATTTTTCACTTTCCTCACAAGTGGATTTTTCGCTCTGATTATCCAAGTTAGACCCATCATTAATGAGGGTAACATTCATAGCCTTATCTTAACGTGGCCAAAACCTCTACAATTATGATATCTTATAATTTTAGAACTCTTCCTAGATCCACTAGGGCCACTTCTATGCTTTTCTTTAGGGTTTTGTCTGTTCCTAAACATTTTTGAATTTTTTTTGCAAAGTAATCTAACTCATCTCTGTTAGGAGAATCTGAATTCGAGAACTCTCTTGACTATTCCTCACAGTATTTAAGGCCAATGATTTATCGTTTGTGAGTTTAGCTAATGTAAGTTCATAAGTTTGGAGAGATCCAACCAACTCTTCAATCTTAATGGAATTTAAGTCCTTACTATCACACTTTTTGTGTTAATAAAATGAAGGCATCTCTGAAAGTATATCTGAAACCAAAGATCATAAAAATAAAGCCTAACATATTTATCCTGAGATTGTAAAGTATTTACATGTCATTTCAAAAGTCATACAAGATCTCTAAAATATAATACAATTGGAGTCCACAAAATAACCCTACAGGTCGTCATTCATGTACATCAAACTTCAAAATCCCGTAAGAGCTCTACAACCAGCCATGTCTCCTATTAAGTTCTATACTTACCTACAGTGCAAGAACTACATAATCCAATGCTCAGTAAGCAAGAATCATACAGATTATGAGTATGAGTGATAATAGTATATGATACTATGCCATTTACTTTAAACATTATGTTAAAGATGTATCATGCTCAGATATTTGTCGAAGTCGAGTCGAAATAATCTCATTTGAAATCTTTCATTGGGCCCTTGACCCACCTACTATGCAACGAATAGAGCTCCACACAATATCAATAATCAATGATCAATAATCCAATGATCAATCTGACATCGACACCAGCAAGTGGATCGTCCTCTTGTGACCATTAGAGGCCCGTCCTCTAACTGCCCCTATGATCATCTAAGTAGTATCCCACCTGACAACGCCAATAATCAGAGTATTACAAAGGCACAGTACAGTAATCCACCCTCCTATGATTACCAAAGCCCCATCCCCTATCCACCTTTGTAATCAACCAAAAAGTATCACCTGCGGTGCTAAAACATATCACATAAGCATGCCTTACATGCCTCGGTGCCCTAGTAGTGGTCAATAAAATATTTTATGAGAAAAGCTCAATTTTACAATCATGTTGTGCATGCTAGATTTTCAACCATGGACATATGTCGTGCATGCACATGAAATGCTTGTGAGTAACATACTCAATGATCATAACCATAAAATGATACACAATGATCTCTTTATCAAAGTTATGTAAATATTCCAACACTACCATATCACAAACACTATGATCTTGCATCGTAGTTGCAAATGCATTTTCACTTACCTTTTTGCTCTTGTGTGTGTTTGCTTCTACGGAATGTAAATCAATTCTCTTTTCCACTTAAAGTCAGAAAATCACGTGTATTACCATATAATATTAAACACAATCCTCAATTTGATAATCTTAACATACACACAATCCCGTGCTATGTCCATTCATGCCAAAATAATTTAGATGATATTAACAATTCAAGTTAATGATTGCATTGCAAACTAGTCTAATAAATCACACTATTTCTCGAGTTCAATTATGAACATCAACGTCATCCAATTGTTTAACCACCTCGTACTCCTTAAAATGTTTTTTTCATACCTAAGAGATAATTAATGGACATGTAAATGACAGAATCTGTTTGTTGCATTTTATTTGTTGCCATGTCCCGTTTCTTCCATCTTTTCGCACCCTTAATCACATTCAGTCCTTTCCAAAATTTATACACATTTATATAACATATATGTGAAGATAACCATGTCATGAATCCACAACAAGTATAGGGTTCTCAGCCTCAAGTTGAGTCCTTTTTATAGCACGATGAACTCGACCGTTTCCGGTGATGATCTTAGGTTTCCATTATTTATTATGCCACCATTCAGTTCCTAATCTATTAAGGATCGTTTCACTATTATACCCAAACGTTCCAAGTGACAAATATGTATTCCATTCAAAATATTATATAACACCAAAGGCGAAACAAGTAAAATTCAGCAACTATGCAGTTTCTGTCCTTAGTTGTTTCACTCTATATATCTCCGACAATTTTCTTTCTTTTTACCAAAATAACATCCCCAAAACCAACCCCAACATAATATCAAGAAATTTTAGAGATTTACAAGATTGTAACACCTTAAGAAAACAATGAAACAACCTTCTAAACCAAGAGTTAAACTCACCTATCCGAGATTTCAATTCCCATCACCTTGTTTCTACTTGCCTCCGTTTCTTTTCTTTCTCTTTCACTTGAGGATCATTTGAAGGGATAAAATATCTTAATATGGAGTATTTATAAAGTCCTAAAGGGGTTAGGTTCGTGAATCTTGCTTAGGGATTAAGAAAATACTTCATGCAGCATGTTAACATGTGTTAAGCAAGAAGTGGCTTCATGCAACAATATTTGACTTTTCCCTCATCATATTTAGATCCATAAGTGACTTATAAAATTTATATCTATCCTATAAGTATCAAGGGGGTGGAGTATGTGGAGAAAGCCTTAATGTTGATGGAATTGAATGGCAAAATGACAAGTCTCCCAAGCATGAGGTATTTAGGCATGAGGTGGCTTCTTGTGGTTAAATTCTGATTTTGTACATATCATTGGAGGACTAGTATGAAACTTAAGGATAATATACTGAATATATAAAGCCTTAAGAGAGTTATAAGTGTGACTAATGCTTAATGGTGAAGGAATTCACCATTACAAGGACAAATCGACAAACATGAGGTGTATTAAGCATGAGGTGTCCCTTGTAGTAGAAATCTAATTTCACCTCTATCCTTGCATGTACAAATCAAGTGTCCTTAGCTTATTTCAATGTCTTTACAATTCATCTTACCTACCCTAAGATCCAAAAATATTTTATAGCGCTAATTCCTTAACTGTTCATTTAATTACTTACCCCGATTGACACCCAATTTTTGACTGATTTCAACAATTCACACCTCAATATTTACAACATCACATAAAACCCATATTATTGCATAGTGATCGTGTCACTCCATGTCTCATGTTATAAATATGTCAATTATCGATGACCTTGACCAACCAAATGGAAAGCTAAAACCTTTATCGATACTAAGTCCGGCCTTTTCAAGATTTCGATTACTTAACAAGTCAATCTCCAACATCT
>CAIGRO010283157.1:0-14730 GCA_903798355.1 Fraxinus baroniana | reverse complement strand
GGGAGAGAGAGAGAGAGAGAGAGAGAGAGAGAGAGAGAGAGAGAGAGAGAAAATTAAGGTTATGATTTTTATATATCACCTGATATTTGAAAAATAAAGTTTGACCCCTGATTTTTGAATTCTAAACTTCAAACCCCTTTAATTATGTAATTTCCACCGGACAAAATATTTTGTTAACGTTTGACCCAAATTCATTGGATATTTGTGGATTAGTTGAAGTGGGCCTTAAAAAGGTCAATATATGGACCAAGAAGTAATTTAGCTGCATTTTCGCTAACTTCTGGTCAAGCTCCCATTCGAGCATGCCTCGAGCTTCCTCCACTGCTCGCTTCCCTCTAGGGCGGCGCTTGAGCAATGGTGGCATCCAACCCACGTTCTGTTTCGCGTTTTGATACATTTTTTTGATGCTATTTCCATCTTTAGGACTATTATTAGGTTTTTGACATATCCTATATATAATTTTGGCCCTTCTTTAAAAAATAAAAAAGTTAAAGACAATCTTGTAAATACTATTGTTGTATTCTTTCTCCATATTATGATGAATTCTCATTTCCTCTGCTTAAATTTCTTGTGTTCTTATTTTGTGTAATTTTTACTTCATATTGTGTCATATAATCTAGTTCTCAATTTCTAACATACTTGATTAAGTTTAAAGTTCCAGTAAGATCTTAAACTAGTATTGACGTGTTTAAAAACACATACAGCTAGCCTTCTAGAATGAAAGTAATTAGCCAGGGGAGTCAAGACCATGGCAAAAGGCAAGGACTTCAAGAAGAAACCAAGTTTGAGACGACCAAGATCTTTTTATATATAGAAAGATATTGTGTCATATAATCTCGTTCTTAATTTCTAACATATTTGATTAAGTTTAAAGTTCCGGTAAGATCTTAAACTAGTATTGACGTGTTTAACAACACATGCAGCTAGCCTTCTAGATTGAAAGTAATTAGCCAGGGGAGTCAAGACCATGGTAAAAGGCAAGGACTTCAAGACGAAACCAAGTTTGAGACGACCAAGAACAGTGAGCTCAAGATCAGGAGACAAAGTGGACCGAGAAGAAGAAGGCTTCATCGACGTATAGTATTGGATATGGGTCACGACAACACTGAATAGAATAGATGCAGTCACCTACAAAAAGAAAAATGCACACCCAAGTTTGAGGCTAAGATATGCTAGTAATATTGACTTGGGTACAGTCTAAGCTTAAGAAAGTATTTTATTCCTTGGCCATTAATTATTTGGTGAAATTAGTCCAAGAATGTTGACAATGGCATAATTTAAGAAGTCAGCTTTAAACAACTCTGATGCCATGTTTGATTGCCACATTTTTCATGAAAAATGTCACATTCGAGAAAACGAATTCTACTTTGAGCATTTGATTGCAATGTGGAAATGAAAATCGAATTCCAAGGTAGAGCTACTTTAAGCTGTATTTTCTTTGTTTTCAACCAAATTAATAATTAATTAAAAAATAAAAACAAAAAAAATATAAAAGGTCATATATAAGAAACTTTTTTCCAAATTTCAGCGGGGCCTAGGACTCCATTAGCCCGCACTTGGCTCCGCCACTGCCACAGTGCCACTGTCACTGCCATTGCGACTGCGTATTGAAGTCGTGAATACCAACTCCTTGTACAACGAAATTGAAACCATGGATTCGGACTTAGAAGTTGGGTATACTGCATACATTTACTAAGAATGTTAAAGGTTATTGATGATATAGGAAGTGCTACTCTGTTACAAGCATCTATTTGCAGGAATTTGCATTTTACGCTATATAATTGGTGTTCTTGTTTGCTCTCTCAACCTTAAACTGATAGTTACTTCTCCAATGTCAAATTTTAGCTCTGTGGAGGAAAATAATGCACCTGGGCTTGCAGAACTCTCCTTGGTGTGCCGTGTGACTCAATTGATGATAAATGTGAGTAGTACTTTCAAGCACAAAGAGCTCAGATTCTCTTTCCTTACCAGAAGAATGAAATTACAGTACAAGTTTAATCACAAAAGTTACACGAATATAAATGAAGTGAAACTTTATTTGATTGCACCAGAGGAGCAAATTTGAACAAACAGGTAAAGAGTAAGGACGGTTTGATCTTGAATCGTTGATAAACTCACTCTAAATTAAGTACCCTTTTCTTGTAGAACGGGACAAGCATCATCCTTCAAATGTCAAGATTTCAGATGATGATCAAGAGTATAGGCATGAATCTCAGAAGGGCTTGTACCGGGCCTGTTGAAAACCGCCAGGAGATATGAATAATATGTAAGATGTCAATTTTTAGCTTATTTTTTCTTCTTTAAAACTATATAGCTATAATCTACCTCATCGAACATGCCATTAAGAATATGATTTACATTCTTTACTTTTCAGAATAAGAAATTGTATGAATTCTGAACAAAATATTACAGAAACTTCAATCGATCTCAACTACAGTGCAGATAAAGTTTTAGTGACAGTTAATCTATAACATGACAGATCTAGCAAAAACAAACAACACATTAAGGTTATTGTGAAATGACATGAAGACAATGTCATGCTTCCAAACTCAACAATGGCTATTGACAAGTTTCATGAATGCAGCTGAGCAGATCTATGCACTGTCGATGGAAAATGGTTGACAGTGTAGTTTTTCTTGATCAATCTTAAAAGTATTTACATTCAAGTCCAGATAAAAGCAAGAAAAGTAATATTTAGAGCCGGGGGTGGGGGGTGGGGGTCATTAGGGTTAAACACATTTTACTCCAATATAAAATTTTATTAATCTACATGCACTTATAATATTATTGTTGAAGTGGCACCATAAAATGTATCTCCATTACCTAATGAATGGGATTATCTCTATTTTGGGCTCATAATTTACAAAATGGCCAAATATTCTAAAATGAACACTTTTAACCCTTTGTTTGTAAAAGACTAATATGTTTCTCTAACTATCACTAGTTAGAAAAGGGGTTCACATACCAAAACTATCTCAAGCCTAGTTGCCGCTGCACCACAGGCCGAACACTGTGTAAACTACACCTGCTGCTCTGTCACTCTTCACCACAACTTTCTTTCTCCTTCCTTTAATATTCCCTCCCGCCACCTCCATTTATGGACATTGGAACCACCACTAATATAATTTCATTGGAAGCCCCTCCCCTCCCCTCCCCTCCCCTCCCCCCACCCTAACCACCACCACAACCGGCAATCAAAAACCTTACGCCCGTCACCACCACTTTAGTTCTCTGGCAGTTCAACTACCGTGTGTACATTTGATGTGCTTGAACGGTGATGGTTGATTTCAGTTAGAAGAGCATTTAGTTTAAACTTCTGAAGTGTGGTTTACCCTAAATGTCTTCTAATGTTCAGGTGGATAAGGGTGTTTAAGTCAACAATAAGGACATAAAATTCTTGGTACTCATTTTTCTGGCGGTATTGTTTCTTTCTATTACAAGTGGCGTAAAATTTTTGTGGCAGCCAAATTTTTCCACCATTGTTGAGATTTTTACATTCCTTTGGTTTGTTTGATGAACTTTCAGGAGAAAAAGGAAATGCCAAAACATGGTGAGGTAACACAACAATTGTCTAAGCAATTGTAATATAATGCTTTGCCACTAATTAAAACCATGAAAATTCCGTAGGAAACCATCCTGTAACAAATTCTTATCAAGAATGTGATTACAGAGGAGCAACGAAGGTCAATAATATAGTTCACATAATTGTGTACATAACCTGGCAGTGTCAAACATATAAATTTAACTGGCCTACATCTAAAATGTTAATAAATTGGATGAACGAACATTCTTCCACTAGCATTTCACCACGTTGAAAGACTTTATTACAGCATGTATTGTTTAATCATTTCCTCCTAAAACATTGTTATCAAATCCTTTTCTTAGACAGTCAAATTTGAAACTAAGTTTCCGATAACGGCGATAAGCATCAAATTGAGACTTCACGCATCTTTATTTCATTCTCCTTTAACATCCAATGTCAGAACTTTTTCATTAGTTCTTACATTCGTAAACATTTTTTTGACTCTCTTGAGAAAAGTGTGCTTAACAGATCTGAATGCTCAACTCTCTCTTCAAAGAAACTCACCGAAGTTCATTCATAACATTGAGTACATCAGTTTATTGATATTACCTTTTATTAATGATGCCATAGTGAAACACGGGTCTTCCAACTTTTGTATCTTCAATGTACTACAGAAACAAAGAAGAGATCATGACAGAAGTGAGCAAAAATTCAGTAAATGAACTGATATAATTGCCTTGGCATTTGAAAGAGAATCCTACCAGTAGTAATGTGACTAGCATTGATGAAAATGCCAAAGAATCAAAAGGAATATCATTAAGCGCAAAAAGCTGGCATTCTGATGATTCTGGACCCGGCGAAAAGTGGGGTCTCTTCAACTTAGCCAAGAAAATAATGTATGTCTGTTTCACAAAAGACAATTTAGCACATGAAGTTGCCAAGAGCAGGAAAATTCATGAGAGATTAGTGTTATGATATTTCTCCTTACTTGACCTATAAGAGGGATGTCCAAATGAGCAAATGGTGATAAAACTTCTACTTCTGCATTTGCCTCCTCCCAGGTTTCCCTAATTGCTCCTTCGGCAGCGGACTCCCCAATCTCCATGTAACCAGCAGGAAGTGTCCTACAGAACAGCCGAGTAGAGAACAAATTACAACAATGTTGAATGCAGAACTACATAGAATTAGCAATGTAATGAAGAAACTAAATTTCTAACTATGGATTGATAGCGTGAAAAGTCATCCCTTTCCAGGTGAAATTGGATCGAGCAAATGCATACCAAAGGCCAAATGATGGATGAATCTTCCGCTTGCACAATAGTATCTTGTTTTCATGCTCAATGAGGCAGCCCACAACCTGTTCACCAACATTGTAACAACTAGCATCATCAATGTCAAGTAAAAATGCTTTGCTCTTTAATTATGAAGCTAATATTAGTAAATGACATCATTATAATCTATAACCAGGAGAAACAGTTCTTTTATATGTTTTGAACAAATATAGTATACTTGACCTAATTATTAACATTACAAATATAGGGCGTGTTCGGTCGTGCTTAAAATTCAATTAACATTGAAAGTATAGCCGTTATTGGGTCCCATTCGTCTAATAAAAGTCAATAATAACGGCTAATTTTTCAATTTTAATCTCTACCGAACACGCCCATAATATACAAAACCTTTTAGTAATCTCTTATATCAGAATAAGAATTGTGTTATCTTACTCGAATGACTTTGAATTTAAAGTTCCAGACGTTGTGAATGAGTTAAAATTATGGTGTTTTTTTTTTTTTTATATCTACAATCAAACCATGGAACTGCTGTCATGCCAATAGGATACTAGGATGCATTTTAGGAATTTGGAAATCTACTAGAAACAAATGTAGGATAATACTTTTAGTCATGTTATATTTCTCTTATGTTGGATACCATTCATATGGATCTATGAATATATACTAGTCGATCCTTTTCCCCACTGTTTGTTAATACATCTTCATTTATGTCCACTTGACCACATGCTTATTTATTATAACCCAGATAAATTCATCTAAATCAGCCATTACACATTAGCACTAAGAGGTCAAAGTTCTTCTACAAAGGAGCGAACGAAGAGAGCACAAAATCATTATTTCTTGTGACCTGTCCGCAACAATCTTTGATACTTTAGTATCTTTTTTTTGTACTCCAGGCATTTCTTTGCCATGGAATTGCTATGATGAATGCAAAGAAATTTTACAAAAGTTAAAAAGCAACTATGGCAACAAGATGTGACAAAGCAGTTGGCTCATAACAATATGCATGTAATTCCCCAACGGATTTTCAACTATCATTAGAAAATCATACCATTTTCGGGTTCTCATAAGTAATTTTTCCACATGATGTGCAAATAGCTCTTGTCTTCTCCTCCCCATCAGGTATCTCATGCTTTGTTTGGCCACCACACGACTGGCAGAAATTGATCTTACGAATACTGCCCTGCAGATTGTTAGATGCTAGTACGAATTAAAAGAGACAAGAAACAGTGTAAATGAATGATAAAAGGTGGAACACAACCCACACCGCACATTGTTTGTAACAAATAGATTCATATACAAAGCTAAAAATAAAATAAGACAAGGAACACACTTAGATACTGCAGGATGCACTGTTTAACATTACATATTTTCGACCTGTATAAATCTCAATCTAAAGTAACCTACATTTCTACTAATGCCACCAACTGTAAAATTCATATTACAAGACACAACAACAGCCACAACAAAGAAATATTTATTTATCATGGGCACACTTGGTCATGTCTCTCGAAGGAAGCAAGCCCCGCCTTCCCTCAATACAGCAAGCAAGGGTAGCCCGTAAGAGATCGTGCCATTTGAAAAGCATACAACATGCTTGATATTAAGAAACGAGGTTGGTGAGCAATTGCTTATGGAAACAATAGATCCACTCAGTTCATGTTGAGAACATCCTTATTTATGTTAACCATCTGTTATTTTAGACAAAAGAGGGAGGTCACTTGAAATGACAATATCATTCAAAGGCCAAAATACAAGTATTCTCTTAAGTAAAAGCAACCCGGACATATTTCAGCTCAAACTTATCCTAGTAGGAGCACTGATAGTCTCATCGTAGTTCACTCCAAACATCCATATTCGTCTTTTGGTAAAAACATTTCTGAAATAGAAGCCATAGCCCATCACAATCCACATATACAAATAAACCTTATTGCCTAATGAGACAATATAGCTCCCAAAGACCCAGCATGTATGGCTGAATGGTTGCAGGTGTCTAGTATCCCCTCATACAAATCTAACAAGAAATACCACACCAATAGCACAAAGATGGTCTACGGCAATGTCATATATCGAAGCCATAACTAGTATGATGATGCACTATATGTATTTCAAAGACACTATGTATTGGCCTTCCAACCAAAGGAAAACTTAAGTTGATGCCGAAACAATAGTCTCTATCCATGTTGGAACCTGCCTCACGTGTCTTCCTTCTCCTGCTAGATTCAATTAGTCATGGCAGCAGTTTTTTTTTTTTTTTGTTTTTTCATGACTTGTTCCATGGTCCTTGATATTCCATTAAGATGTATTCATCTAAAGAATATATTCTCACTTTCAATATAACAAGCCAGCATTAGGAAGTACTACCTCCATATAGACTTGTTTATATTTTCACACAAATTATGAAAACTCAATTAATATATGTTGGAACTATACATTTTGCTTACATTTTTCCTAATATATTCCTACATTTAATATAGGTAGCTCATATTTGTTGATAACAATGCACGTTACACAGGGTATATTAGAAATTTAAGACATTAATTATACTCTCAACAAGGAGAGTAGCCTATGATTTAGGACAAACAAAAAAGGAAAGTAAGTCTTTCTTTGTGGGACGGAAAGAGTATACTCATTTTATGTCAATATATCTTTCTACAAGAATATCACCCTCATTTCTTTGCCTAATAAGTTGTTCTGTACTATAATTCTGAATTCCACAGAATATCCTACCATGAATGTGGGGAAAATAAAAAGCTAGTTAATTTGAGCCAAACAAAGATAACATTCCCAGATGTGAGAAAAAATCACAAATTAGAAAATACTCTATTTCCTTGCCGCAGATTGATGCAGAAACTAGCGCTAAACATAGCTCAAAGAAAAAAAATGAAAATTCAACTAATTATATTCAAGAAACCAAATAAATTTGTAAAGTAGCACTCTTAGGAATTCATAGTAACAACAACGAACCAAGAATCCGATCATAAAATTCCGAGGAACGACATTGTTAAGATTTTGGATTTCATCTTAAAAGTTAACCTTGTTAAAAGGAATAATCCAGATTCTTATAAATTACTATATATTTTCATCTTTATTCGTGATATTTTATCCCTTTGACATACCCTCGTTTGAGCAAACCAATATTAAAATTCGTGTGTTATCGGAAGGAATAGCCCAAATTCTTATACGTGTGATTTTATCACTTAACACACATAACCCATTTGAATACACAGCCCCTAAGCCACAAATTGAGAATTATCCATCCAAAAGACGAGTATACTAACGCAAATCAAGAAACCAAAATCATAAATTACGAAGAAAAAAATTTCTCACAGTTGATTGAACTAATGCGGATGTAGAGGAAGAAGGCGACGAAGAAGATGAAGCACCACATGGGTTTGCCTCGGAATGAATGTGGGACATCTGTGGAGCTATAAAGGCGCGACCTTTGCGAACCCGAACAGCAAAAGAAGATGTTTGTGATCTTAACGACGATAACTTTGATGCTTTTATGGGCTTCCTTGATATGAAATAGAGGTCACGATTTGCTTGTGGCTTCCTCTTCAATCTGTAGGAAAGAGAAACGAATCCAGATGAAGATGGACCAAGAATCTGTATAGCTTTTAGCATTATCACTAATTCACTGCTGATTGAAAATTGACTGTTACCTTTTTCAAGCTATTTTAGCTGTAGATATAATAAACATGTATGGAAATAATTCAAGATGAGAATTTAAAAACAACAGAGACAAGAATTGAAAGACATGGGCCAACTGAAGATTAGATGGGATTACTGGCGTGTTATCGAGTCAGATTATGGGAGACTTTTAGACACTATTTTGAGGAGTTAAATGTTTCATTGGGCACTCAACTTTCATACATGTCACGGTTTATTCACTCACCTTTAAAACTTATCTCACCGACCACTCAACTTTAAATCGTCACACTCCGTTGGCCACTGGATCAAAACCGTTAATAACGCTATCTACGTGGCTGACGGAATGGTGATGTGGCACGTTAAATTGTTAATTGGATGTCACGTCAACTCCATGTGTGCAAATGAGTTACTCACCGAACTTTGCTCCATGTTACGGATTACTCACCGATTATTTTTTTGAGACGGACTGTAATTATTTTTTTTACTATTTTTATTTAAAGAGATGAATCATTTTACAAAACTTCAGGAAAAAAAAATGAATGGTAGGACAATTCGCACAATGTTTATTTAATCCGAGGATTAAATGCGCCAAATTGAAAGGATATAGATGATTTGCGAGAAGGATTAAACTTCTTGTACATAAAATTTTACATAAAGTTTTACCTAATTGACACTTGACGGGGCCAGGCGCCCCCCCAATAAGGGTTTGCTATGTGTCAATTAGGTAAAACTTTATGTAAACCTAGGCGCCCCCTAATAGCGGGTCGCCATGTGTCAATTAGGTAAAACTTTATGTAAAATGTTAGGTACATGGTCCTTGCGAGAAATAGATAGGATGTGAAAGTCTTATGTCAATTATCCTAAGATCAATTCTCTTTGATAAGAGTTGGATAGACTTGTGGTCAAACCAAGACATTCATTTCGCAATAATGCTATTTGTACATAAGGGGTGACAAATGGCATTTTGTCAATTGTCACCCCCTTTGTACGTGTAGCACGACTCTTCATTTCGAGAGGGGGACAAGAAAGTAAGTTTTATTGTTTGAACAAAAAAAAAAAAAAATGCCCCATGCATTTAAACTTCTGTTTTACGATCATTATTTTTAAATTCTTTTTTAATTACCAATTTTTAACCACATATTCACGCAATAAAATATTATGCACCTAAAACATTTTTATACTTTTGAACTACACATTCTCCTAAAAATCATTATTCAAAGCTCTATTTTTTCCAAATAATGGTTGTCAAATAGAGACTAAAAGAAAGACCAATAGAAATATTTAGAGTCGACTATATGTAATATTTTGTCAGCCCGTCTAATTTATTGCACTTCTGCTCTCTTCTCTAGTCGAGAGGCGCTGTGCTAAAAAGACTGCACAACTACAAACTACCATAACTATCGATCTCGAAAACAAATAAAACTAGTAATAGTACATACTACACATAGCAACATTAAGTAGCTTTCTTGTTGCAACTAAAGGTTAAAGTGAACGGTAGAAGTATAATCTAACAAGTACTAAAAGATATTCACCAGATACTGTGATTACATCAGTGTGTTCCAACCTAGAGCCAACTTGTCGCATAAAGATTGATATGCTGCACTGCAAACCTTAAATTTCTCTCCAGCGACAACCTGTCCAAGGCAGCATCTTGTTATCGCAACGAATAAAGGTGCACATGAAAAAAACATCATATTTGTGAACGTACAATTTATAAGGTCGACCCTACAAGAAACTGAGGCTAGCATTAGACCTCGAATCACTAGAATAACTTTAAAGAAAGAAGCTTGTTGCTGAAATTGTCGAGCAAGTTGCTAATCTCTCTTGACCAAATGTTGAGAAAACTTTTTTTCTGAGTACTACGCTATTAGTTCCAAACTTTCTAATCACGATAAATTCTAAATAGGAAAATCGAAGGCATGCTCATAAAAAGAAGCCTAAGGGCTAAGACAATATGGGATAGTACACGATAAACCTCAGGTCCTCAGTGCTGAAAAAGGGGAAATAAAAGGAAGTACCTTGGAAGAACGCTGGTGGCGATCTGGATGCCATTTTAATGCACATGCTCGATATCTGGAAATGAAAATGATCATTTGTCAGCCTAATAAAATTAATGAAAACTCTGCCCCCTCAACCCCCAAGTGAACATATATTTAAAATAAGGAAAACTGTAGAGATCTTACGCATTTTTGATATCTTCAAGATTTAAAGGGCCTGATGTACTCAACCCCAAGGCCAGTCTCAGAGACATCATATCAACCTCTGATTTCTCAAACTCCGACGAGGAATCTGAATCGAAGTCCTCGTCATATTCTGAATCATATTCCTCCTCATGTTGATATCTCCAACTGTTCGAAGTCCTATATTTGTTAAAAGAGTAACCTGATGATTTCTTCCAATATCTTGGGTCATCATCAGTTATGAAGGACCAACCAAAGTACGGATTTCCACAGAATGCCGAACGAAAAATAGTCTCATATTCCCTATCATTATCTTCACAGAAATCAAAATCTGTTGAAAAAAGATGAAATTTATTAACTACATCAAATGCAGAAAATAGATCACAAGGACTAAAGAGACTGTAAACGCGTTCAAAATGTCCGAGATTTCTCTTAATATACGTGGTCAAATCTAGTTATCAGATGAGTAATATTTACCAGCTTGGCCCATTGCATAAACTACTGTCTCCAAAATCATCGGAAGGGGAGAAACGAAAAGGATTAAAAGACAAAAATATCCTCGAATTTGAAAAGGTAAATGACAAATTCCAACAGCTTACTATAATTAAATCAAGAATAAACTCAATATAATTTGCTTTAAATCTTGTCACGTATAACATATCATATTTCCTTTGTTTTCAAGTATATGTTCTACGTCATTATTCAACATATTTGAAAATATCAATAGAAGCTTTACAAATATACCTTTATGGATATCTATAACAATCAGTCAACTTACTTCTCCATGTCCCAGATCTTCTATTTCCTGACTTGCCCCTTCTGTATCCGTCATCCCCAAAATGTAGTCTGAACCATGAATTGCCTTGGCTTGAAGATTGATGGTAGTGGTACTCATCAGTGTTGAACTGCCACCCCTACAATATTCAAAAAGGTTAAAAGAAATTAGACCCTAACAGTCAGAATGGTTAGAAGTAGCTTAACGACAATACCCATGATCATATAGACAGGGTACCAAAAACTTTACCTACAAAAATTTCATAAGGAAACCAATTGACATTCTGTCAGTTGAGTTGAGGAAGCCAAATATTGGGGTACAATTGTAAGTTCATTATCAAAGTCATATCCTCTTGCATAAGCTTACAAACACCCAGTGGTTGATGCACAGAGTTATACAAAGTGATCGGGGAACCCAAAAGAAAGTTAATTGATATCTTTTAACTCTTCTATTTCTGCTTTAGCTAGTCTTATTATTATTATTATTATTTTAATATTTTTTTTACAGGAAGAATCTTTTTTATTTACATGAAACAAAGTGAGATAAGTTCGCTTTTGCTTTCGTTTATGATATTGTCAAACATTAACAACCTATTATCAATGGATAAATGGAAAACACAGATAATAGATGCAATCGTCAATACATTCCCCACCCCGTCCTTTCCACCTAAGAATGACAGGTGTCATTCTTCATGCATTTTCATCTTAAGAGTCCTGATGGAGAGGGGTGAATATGATATTGTAGAGGGCAGTTAAGTAGAGGAGGAACAAGAAAAAGTTTCAAGTATTACATAACAAATCTAAATTCCAAACAATATTCTCCACCCCCGATCTCTACATAGCAAAGAAATCAAATGATGAGCACAAAATACAAAATTTTGATCAGACAAACGTACCCGAAATAGGTTCTCCGCAAAATCACTGACATCATGCAGCATCTGTTTCCTCTGCCATTCGGAATACCGGTTAAATTTCTGCATGCAACATAAGGTTTATAACACATCAATAAGAAAATAATCCCTTGTCAAACATGCACACATTTATGTTCCTGATTGGGTAATTTAATTTAGTTGTATGATATATTGTTTTGTTTTGTTGAAAGGAAACGTCAAGAACTAAGAAACACAAGGTCCCAATTAGCCAATATGATCTTCATTTACATCTTACTACGATGTATAGTTCTCTTCCTTCAGTGTTATCCATGATCCTTTTTCCCCAACTAGTCACAATGAAATGAATAATTCTTATTCTCTTCAGACTTCTATTGACATCTAAGGATACCTCTTCTGAAAAATTACTTCATATCAAGAACACTCTATCCTCAACAAACAAAAATCTATCCTCAACAAACACGGAAAACTCCAAAACTTCAACGGAGAGTTCAAATAATTTCCTCTATGGCGATCGTTGGATACAAATAAAATAGATCATTCCTAGTCATGCATGTTACCAATATAATTCTGCTTCTTTTTCAGGGGTTAATAAGGCAACTGCGTGAGGCTCGGTTAATAGTTGTTTGAGGGGTTAAACAATAACTTCAAGAAAGAAAAAACAAGAGAGAGAGAAACAGACCTTTGATGAACCCTGAAAAGTGCCTCTCTGCACAACAAAGAAATATGCATTTTCAATACAGCTTGGAACAAAACCCGATTCAATTCCATAAAATAAGAACATGAAGATACAGTGGTTCATCGCCCAGTGATTCCTCAGACCACAGTATAGTAATTGAACCAAAAACTAAAATAATAGATTTCACTCAGTTCCAAGTAAACATTGCAATTAATACAGGTGGGACTGGTTTCCTTCAAAAGTTCAAATCTTCACAAGTATATTCATAATAACCATCAACAGCTCATTTATGCATACCATGAAAAACAAATTATACCAACTAATAGATGTTGAATTCGTGTTTCATCAAAAGCTCAAATCTTTAAAAATTTACGCCGATATAATCACCATTGACAGCCCATTTTCATGTACCATAAAATCTATTTAGTATATAGGGATTCAGTTTCAAGAGACATTGCAAATAACATGGATGGTTTCAATAAAAAGCTCAAGTCTTTCAAAACTTACGCTAATAATAACCATCTACAGCCCATATCACAATACATAAAATCCATTTAATACACAAATTCAGTTTCAAGAAAACATTGCAAAATCATAGGTGGGTCTCTTTTTCATCAAAAGCTCAAATCTTTACCAATTTACTTCAATAATAACCATGTACGGCCTATTTCAAATGAAATTAAATCCATCTAATAAAAAATACGCACTATGCAGATGTATATAACACACGCATACACGTATAAAATAAAGGGTGGGTGGCTTACATAATCCCAATTGGTTTGTCTTCTTCGTTCTACGACTGGGGTAGAATGGAAGAGAGAGGTTCTTTTCTGAAAAGAGTTGGTCTGAGAATTGATTATTGATGCTGCTCTGCTGCCCCTGTTCATTTTTGTTTTTCAATGATTTTTCCCATTTTTTGTTCTTTTGGGACGCGGGGCGGAACCAGATTCATTAAGGGAAAATTAGGCCCATTACTGCTCAAAATTAAGAAAATTGAAAAATAGAATGCATTATTCATAAAGAGTAGAAAATACGTTCATTTTCTAAAACTCTCTGAGTTGCCATTTCCAAATTTCTGTAAGTTGCCATTTTCAAATTCCACGTATGGGCCTTTTGTGAATTTCCGTTCTTAAATTTCAAGGAACGACTTTCACAGATGAAATCATCAAGCAACTGAACAAATAAAATCACTGCGAATTTATTTTCGACTTCGAATGTCTAGTTCGGATTTCAAAGAGAAATTTATTTTATTGTCAAGTTCGGATTTTATTTTACTTAAACTCGAAAAGTTGTCGAGTTCAAACAAATAAAAAATAATAATAAAAGTTGTCAAGCTCGAACAAATAATGACGGTGTAGAAACATTCGGGAACACAAGTTGGTGTTTTTGATTTTTTTTTGTAGTTTTCTTTATTGTTTTGTCATTTTTTTAGTGTTCAAATATATCCACCAAGTGTTTGATGAAATGTCCAAATGGTGGAAGCTTTTTTTATGATGATAAAGTTTGACAAGCTTTTTTGCCTTCTATCTTTCCAAAGTTAAATGTGGCAAAATTGTGGTATTTGTCACTTTTTAAAGTTTGTGTAACTTTTTAGTATGCGTGTGACACTCTTTTTGAATTTGTGTCTGTATTTTTAAAAACAAAGTTTTTTAGTGTTCAAATATGTCCACCATGTGTTTGATGGAATGTCCAAATGGTGGAAGCTTTTTTTACTGACAAAGTTTGACAAGTTTTTTTG
>CAIGRO010283148.1:0-10115 GCA_903798355.1 Fraxinus baroniana | reverse complement strand
GTACTGCTTCCACAGATCTTTGGTTTTTTATCTGTGGTGATTTTCGAATTGGTTTTAAGGTTTTTGGATGGCGTTTTTTGAGGTGTTGGTGGTGGCGATTCTTAAATCCGGCGGTGCGGTGGTGATGTGCATTGGTGTTTTTACGATTTTCAGATCGATGATGCTTGTATTTTCATATTGGTGGCAGTTTGTATTTTGTGAGGTGTGGTGATGACGGTGGTGTGTTTGTGTTCGATTTTCACGACCTGGTCATTCTTTGCCATGAAGCTGGGAAAGGGAAGTGTTGGTGTGATTTGGGCTCATCTGTAGTGGTTTGGGTGATGGTTGTTGTTGGTGTTATTATTGGGGGATGGTTGTAGCGGTGGCGATATGGATGCGACGAAGAATGTCGGTGACCAACTACTCGATCTGTGACCTGTTATCAAATATTGTTGGTGTATTGGGATTAGGGGTCGGGTGCGGCGGATGGGATGAAGTGTGTATGTCCGTGTGACCATCTATTTGGTCGATTTGTGACTATAGTATTGTTGATGTATTGGAATTGAGACTGTGACCTTAAAATTCGTTAATATGTGACTGAAAATGTAACATGTGACCAATTAATATAGAATACTTTTAAAATTGTGACTAATTAAAAATCTGTGACCTATAATTTTTTTATCAGTGACTAATGAAATCAATTGTGAATGACTTCATTTTTTGATCTGTGACCTCGAAATATTCTGTGACCAATTAATTTAATAATTTGTGACTGAAAATCTAATTTTAACCTACTTGATAAGATATCTGTGACCTCAAAATCGGAGCAATCACCAAAATTAAGCGACGACGAAACAGTCACCGGAGTAGTCACCAAAATTAAGCTCAGCAGGAAAATAGTCTTCGGAGCAGTCATCGGAGCTGTGGGGTGGGGTGGGGGTAATTATGTTATATTACAATAAATATTTAATTTAATATAATAATTGTAAAATATAATTAATTAATTCATAAAAAAACCTGATTTTTGCAATTCTAAACCTTGGGGTCTGATTTTAGTTTTGGGATAGATAAAGTTTGAGTTGTGAATTTTTCCCAAAAAGAAAATTTGAGGCCTTTTTAAATTGGGCCTGTGTTGCCTATACCCAAAAATCGAGCATGAGGGTCTGTTTGATTTGAATTTTACAATTCTACAGTAAATCAATTCTCATTTTTTAACCACACAATCTTCAATAAAATAATATTTTACGTCACATCAATACTTTTTTTTCTTCTTTTTCAACCATACATTTCTCATCATATCACTATTCAAAATTAATTCTTCCTCCAAAAAATCTAAACCAAACAAGCTCTGAGTATAATCCCTTCGTATCACAATTTACTAACTAGGGATGGCAACGGGGCGGGTTGGCCAATCCCACCCCCGTCCGGTCGGGTATTTTTATTACTTTACCTCATACCCATACCCGGTTAAAGCGGGACAGGGCGGAATCGACGGGGCGGGGCAAGTCCCTTGCCCCATTTATTTTTTTCTTTTTATTTTAAAATTTATTTTTATGTCTTTAGTTAGTTTTAATATAATAATTGTAAAATATAATTCATTAATTCATTAAAAACCTAATTTTTGCAATTCTAAACCTTGGGGTCTGATTTTAGTTTTGGGATAGATAAAGTTTGAGTTGTGAATTTTCCCAAAAAGAAAATTTGAGGCCTTTTTAAATTGGGCCTGCGTTGCCTATACCAAAAAATCGAGCATGAGGGCCTGTTTGATTTGGATTTTACCATTTTACAATAAATCAATTCTCATTTTTCAACCACACATTCTTCAATAAAATAATATTTTACGTCACATCAATACTTTTTTCTTCTTTTTCAACCATACATTTCCCATCATATCACTATTCAAAATCAATTCTTCCTCCAAAAAATCTAAACCAAACAAGCTCTGAGTATAATCCTTTCGTATCACAATTTACTAACTAGGGATGGCAACAGGGCAGGTTGGCCAATCTCACCCCCGTCCCGTCGGGTATTTTTATTACCGTACCTCATACCCATACCCGGTTAAAGCGGGACGGGGTGGAATCGGCGGGGCGGGGCAAGTCCCTCGCCCCATTTATTTTTTTCTTTTTATTTTAAAATTTATTTTTATGTCTTTAGTTAGTAAATATTAATATATTATTACTTTCTTACTCATTTGTTAAAAATAACTTATGTTTTTATTAAAAATGATGATAAATTTTTTATTTTTGTTTGATAAAAAACTTAAATTTGAAATTAATTTTAAACGGGACGGGAACTTAATAATGATAAATTTATTATTTTGTTCGATAAAAAACTTAAATTTGAAATTAGTCTTAACCGGGACGGGGACTATGTTTCTTATACCCGCCCCGTACCCGCTTCGGATTAATGATCTTCGCCCCATCCCCGCCTCGTGTATCCGATAGGCAGGTAATTCCCGCCCCATTCGGGGCGAGGCTCCACAGGTATCGGCTGAGCGGGTTTTATTGCCATCCCTATTACTAACTCAAAATGTAAGAGAGTTCTTGGAGAATTATCTTGTGATCAGAGAAAACAACAATGTGCAAGGGAAATTACCTGTAGTCGATGCAGGTGATAAAGAAATGGGAGACCAAAGTGTAAGAAATGTGTTCGTTTAGCTCGTATTCGCGTCACAAAAAATTTCAAATATTGGGAGCTAATAGGTTAAACGGGTTTATTGGTTGGGTTGAACCCATCCATCGGTCTAGATTTATTATGAACTCGAACCGGCTCTTATAAAAATAAGGAAATTGGTGCAAATGGTCTAAACTTTTGCTCAAATTGCATTTGTGGTCCNCGCGTCACAAAAAATTTCAAATATTGGGAGCTAATAGGTTAAACGGGTTTATTGGTTGGGTTGAACCCATCCATCGGTCTAGATTTATTATGAACTCGAACCGGCTCTTATAAAAATAAGGAAATTGGTGCAAATGGTCTAAACTTTTGCTCAAATTGCATTTGTGGTCCAAATCTTTCAATTGTGGTAAAAATGGTCTCAACCTTTTCATTTTGGTGTAAATAGTCATTTTCAATGGAATTTTTATAGGTGCAATGTAATTGCCCTGATTTTATTTTTATTTCAAGGGCAATTTCATCGAATGATTTTCTCCACTCAAAAATCCCAAAAAAAAATTGAAAAATAAAAACATAAAAAGATTCATCTTCCTCCACCCATGCCGCCTGTCACCATACCACACACTTATTCATCACGAGTTTTTATTTATTTATAATTTAAAATATTTATAAACACTTCCCAAATATGCATGCACACTCGAGACATTTTAGGGAAAAAAAAAAAGAACGAAAAGTCGAGATTCTACCTGTTACCAAAAAATGCAATGCAAGAAAACTTGCCATATCCAAGAGATGGCATTAATAGTCTTTCGTTTTTCTACAGACTTCTATAAGAGAAGTACTTATTTTTTAAGAATAAACGACTTTTCATACCAGTAAAAGTTGTTTTTTTAATTAATTGAAATCAAGCTTTTTTCAGCTTTCTTTTTCCCTTTAACGTCAGCACCATTATCAGAGATTTCGAGCTCTGAACATGGGTAGAGGTGTAAAAGTGAGTCGAGCCAAGGCATCCAAAACTTGTGTCAAATGAACCAAACAAGAATCATTGTAGCTAAAACCTGGAAATTAAATGGTTCAATACATAACAAATTAACAATAGATCCATGCACGTAACCCTATGAACTTTTCCAAATTAATCAAAAGAATAAAAGATCACACAAATTTCTCATGGTAATCTTATCAAATGATGACAAATTACTTTCATACACTCTCAGTCGACTGATCACAAAATCTTACTCACTAGCTAAATCTAGAAATAACAACAATTTGTATCGAAAATTAACTGTTACATATCATCTAGGTGCTTTATATTACTGAAACCATGCCTCGACTCCGAATTTAATTCGACCGAGGATTAGTTTATTATTGTTTGGTTGCGAAGAAACTAACTATGAACAAGACCAGAAGATATGGCCATAAGAAGGATGGCAGCTTCCTTCTCATCCTGTGGAAACACACTGTGAAAGGCCAAATCCTTGTGCAAATTTATTAAAAACTCTTCAAAACCAAGCTGCTGCTTCTGTCCATTTGATGCTCCAGCGACCGTTTTGAATAGTTTCTTGTGCTTTAAAGTATTGCCTTTTTTGCCTCTCTTTTCTTTTTGATGCACTTTGATCTTCATTGCTGGTGCTTCAGTCCGAAGAGATGTTCCGTCTGTGGCAGCCGCAGCTATAGCCATGGCTTGTCTCGCCTTTCTTTGCCTAATCCCACAGGCATTGCATAGTGACTATAAACAAAGAAAAAGTAAAAGAATGAATTAATCCAAAGAAGGGTACTCTTAAGTAACTTTTGATTCGATTATGGATAATTGAAACTTAAATAAGTACCTTGGGGCCTCTTGGACCACTTCTCCAAAGAGGGGTCTTAGTTGTGTTACAATCAGCACAAACCCTAATTGGGTTATTATCGTTGTTGTTGTTGTTGTACGGCGAGGTGTTGCTGCTTAATTCAATTTCCAAAGAAGAGGAATATTGCCTCATGTGATCTTCTAGCTTCGTTGTACAACTGCCAGCTATTTTCTGACTCCCATGATCCGAATATTTTGTATCCTCCATCAACCTCGTTTTCGAAGACGTCCATTTGACTGGATTATTCTCCCATAGGCTTTCGCCATGATCTTGATCTCTCTTCCACACCAGAGAAAGTCTGAGTCCATCTTCCTTATTTTTCGTTACCTCGTTCGATCCACCAGGATAACTAACACAACCCTCATCCTGATATCATACGATATATAATACATGTGATAATCAGAATATATAACAAATCAAACCAACAAGAAACTTACAAAAATTTCAAAAACTGCATCAACACACACTATAAAGTACCTCTTGATGCTGCTGCTGCTGGTATATTCGGGATTCATCTAAGAAATTATGACATGAGAACGAAGATGTTTCATCAGCTTGATCTTCACTATGATCGAGCAGTAAAGGAAAAGGGGCGAAATTTAGGTTCATTCTTGAATATAATCCTAAGGAAGATTAAGAAGGTTTGAGATTGGGATAGTGAGGATATTGTAAATTTGTTTTGAATTTAAGGAAATGACTGCAGGCTGCAGAAGGGGCCTAGGCATTCACGTGACTTCATGGCAACCAAACAAATTATTTATAAAGAGACAAACCAAATGGAAGGAGAAGAATGCTACCACACAAGACCATTTATAAAGAGACAAAACAAAAGGAAGGAGAAGAATATGCTACCACACAAGACCATATGACAGTACCCTATCTCTAAATAGATTAATCTTAGGCCGGATTAAAATCTAATTTTAATCTAAGTCAAAATCAAACAATCAATATCAACCACATCTTTCATGGGTTCCACATCTTTTCAACCACACATTTCAAAAACTTCTATCACAATCAACTAAAAATCTAATTTTAATCCACACCAAACACCCCTAAACTAATGATAATTAATCCTTATTAGATATTTAAGAAGTTTTATGCAGTACTCTCTAATCCTATGTTAAGGACAAAATCCTACATCGCTTCGATATGAAAAAAAAATAATTAGCTTATTGGGCACGCTCCTCGATCATATATACCTTCTTACGGTATCTTTGGCATGTTAATTAGATTTGGACATGTTTGAACAAGATGAAAGACAGTCAATAAGCCAATGTATATATGTAGGTATTGGAAACAGTTTTTCTGCCTCATCTTCTATGGCATGATTGGCATTCTAAATTTAGTTTGTGCTTATGCAGCAAATGGTATTTTGTTTTCTATAGGGTTAATTATTTGAATAGTCACTAAATTATACCAAGTACTACTACGTAATAACTAAACTTAAAATTATATTTCAATAGTCACTGAATTATATCAGTTGCTACTACTTAATAACTAAACTTAATATTGTATTTCTATTATCACTGAACTATACACCTTGTTATCCATTCATCACTCAAGTTGACTCTGTTTGTTGAACCAAACGGATGTTGAAACATGTCAAATAGATTTCTTATGTAGACCATATGAGATATCCACCCAAATCAACTAAGTAAAGCGTTTTTGCAAAAAGTGATTTAGATTGCAATTTTTAACATCTTATCGCTGAAAGAAGACCCCATTATTCCCCAATAAGACGTAGGAATCACAACCTAAATCGTGCTTTGCAAACATAATTCGCTTACATGGATTTGGGTGGATGTCTAATACATTCAGTAGGTTCAATAAATGACGTCGACTTGAGTGATGGATGGATACTATGGTCATAGTTCAGTGACCTAATGATACACTTTTAAGTTCAGCAATTAAGTAATAGCATTTGGTATAGTTTAATTACCATTGGGATATAATTTTAAATTTAATTATTAAGTAGTAACACTTATTATACTTCAGTGACCATTCAAATAATTAATCCGCATTCTATATAACAAAGCTTGTTGCAGATGTGAAATGGCCACTTACGTGATAGCCTAACTATTGCCAAAAGGCATTGAATGGACTCTCCGGGACTGGAATAGCTTTCCCAACCCCTCGCCACTACCATGCTATCCTACTATTCTTACAGTTTCATTCATATCTTCTTGTGGTTCCCTGACTCTCGGGGAGCAGCAACAACAACAAACTAAGTATTATTCTGTATAAATTTAGTTCCTTAAAACTGAGATTAATTATGTTTTCTTCAACCAATCAGTTGAGGCTAGCCCTAGAGCTGGACAAAACTCTCGAATCGAACTGAATTAAACCGAACCCGAATATTGTGCGATTTTTTTTTTCTTTTTTCTTTTTTTTTTGGAGAATTTGTTGTTATTGTCGTTGACGGGTGGTGATGGTAGTGAAATGAGAGTTGACTGTGATTATTGGTGATCATGGTTATTGGTGACTGTGATTATTGATGGTCGTGACTATTTTGTGCGTGTGTACGACGGTGGGTGTCGGGAGTGCCGGCGATATGGGGTTGGAGTTGGTAGATCATGATCGGAAGTGGAAGTGGGGTGTTGGTTAATTTTGTGACCAACCATGTTGTTATCTGTGACCTAAAAATTATATAATTTGTGATCATGAAAGAATCTGTGACCAATTAGTTTCAAAATCTGTGACTATGTGACCTGTAAATTTTGAAATATGTGATCGACGAATTAATTGTGACCTACAAATTTTTTTATACGCGACCATTAAAAAATTTGTGACCAACTAATTTAGAAATATGTGACCTGCAAATAAAATGTGAACAAGTTACAATCGAGTTGTGATTGATAAAAAATCTATGACTATAGAATTTTTTGATTCATGACCGAGAAATAACCTGCGACATAAAATTATTGACCAAAAAAGAATGAGACATAAAAAATTGTTAATTTGTGACTTTCTATAAGTCGTGAATTATAATATTTGTGATTTGTGATCGATAAAAAATTGTGACGTATAAATATTTTATTTGTGATCAATAAAATAAATTGTGACCAATAACATTTTTGATTCGTGACCGATGAATAATCTGTGACCTATAAATTTTGCTTCGTGACCGATTTGCAATGAATGAAATGTTAAGGTCACCGATTACAGGTTTGAGTTCACAAGTCACTGTTATTTTTTATAGATCACAAATCAATATAAACGAGTCACAGATCAATATTAACAGGTCACTTGTTTCGTAAAGTCACGGTTCAAATTTACAGGTCATATTTTATATTACTAGCCACATGTAACAATTAAGAGGTCAGGAATCATGTCAAACGTACAAAAAAAATATGGCGGGATTGTCGCCAGAATATTCACCAAAATTGGAACAATTGCCGGAATCGGAGCAGTCGTCGGAACGATCACCGGAGTAGTCACCGGAATCGGAGTTGTCGTCGAAAAGGTCACATAAATAGTTGTCGAAACGGTCGCCGGACGGTCGTCGGAGCGGTAGGGTGGTTGAGGTGGAGTGGATTAATTATATATATATACTTACAGTATGATTTATAAATTTTTCCCAACAAAAAATTAGTTTAGGAATTGACTAAGCTAGCCCAGTGATATGAATGTTAGTGGGCTATTTATTAAAATTAAAATCAATTTTCATCTAAATGAACCATTTTTAGTGGATTTGGACTTGGGCAATAGTGGGCTACAACCAAGTGCAGCCCACCGCCCCTATATACACCAGAGTGTAAATCCTAATGTACATATAGAATAAATCAATTCTTAAACCTGCTATATCACTTTTAAACCCTTATCAAACTGTAATATTCAAGCATGATTGTCACGATTTTTTTCGTACTATTAAGCATTAGATAAATGTATTAAACAACATTCGAGAGTAATATTTATTTATATTTAATACGGTTTTATAGGTGTATTCTTGATTTGCATGTTCACTTAAAAAGCATATAAACTCGACTTTTAACCTAACACAAATATTTTTACCACGAAATATTGTTATAACACTTCTCCATTACCTATCCATATAAAATATAATTTTTATATTATTATTTTTTCAACGGAAGTCAATATATATCAGTGCTTCAAACATAATTACCGACAACGATAGGATCATTGATCATCAAAGTACATCTGTCGGCGATCATCAACGAGAATATTATTAGTAATATTGATGGCTATAATTTACAAATTTTCGGTCACATATCATGGCAATAAGTCTATGACCAACAGAATTTTATTATTTCTATATATTTTTATAAGTGACAGATATGTCAATTTATTATTATTTTTTATAATATTATTGACAGAAATTATTTTTTTAACTTTTACTTCATTCATGTGAGAAGCATTTGTTACTGTTTAATTATAATATTTTTATTTATTTATTGACGAAATTTTCACTAATAAATTAAATTTATTGTATTATTTATGTTTTTAATAATATAATCGAAATGTTGCTAATCTTAAATTATCTGTTTAATTGTTATGTAACAGATTTGGACTCATCTATTGGGCATACCCACCAATAAGCCCACTTTTCAAGATGCAATGAATTGGGTTAATGAGAAGACCATTTTCTTGTAATTTTGTCTTGGAATAATGTTATCTAATACATGTGGCGTTGAATACGAATCTAAATATTGGCAAATTATATATCCTAATAAATGAGCCATAATTCCTTGTATTTAATTAAATGTATAATTTAATATCATTAGTTTTCACAACCAATGGTATTAAATAGCGTAACTATATGTCTTATCGATATTTGCTACGCTATTAGTAATATAGTTTTGTTTTTGAGGAAATTAGGTTATGCTCGGTTTCTTAAGTCAACAAATTGAAACATAATACTATAAAAATACAGGCTACGGTTAGTAACAATGTAAAATCAAGTTTATCCCCAGATCAGGGTCAGCTGCTCCCAAGTTTTTTATTTATGGTTAGTGGCGCGTGATTTTATTTTATTTGAGATAACTTTAGTTTAATATTTTTTAGATTACAGTGACCCGAATTATGTTCTGTCCGAACCCGACCCAAAAAGTTCGTGGTGCAACATATGTAAGGAAATCAAAATTATTATTATATAATCATTCAGAGTAAGCCACATCTTGTACTCATCTTTGATGATAGTGAATTTCTCCTCATCCGTCCGTGATTTTTTTTTTCGTCTTTGATTTCCACTTAAATTTTATGTTTTGTTTTCGTTTTAAATATTGCCTGTTTTCCATTTTGCGTAACAATATTTAATTCTAGATTCTCATTTGATGCGTTAGTTTAAGCTACATATACCATTTTTTTTTTTAGCAATATAAAATGTGTTAGGAAACTTGAAATGCGATCATGATAAATATATTACGGACAAAGTACAAATGTTGGAAGTCATCTTTGCATGAATTATTGAACGCCCCATTCTAAATTATTTGTATGTAAAATGTGTTGACGTATGGTTGATTATAACCTTAATGTTTTTATTATAACAAACAAGCTATTTTATTTACTAACATTTGAATTTGAGTGATTAAGCCTTCAAAGTTATCAAGATTTTAAATCGAACTCGAAATTAAGAATAAAGTGAAAGTTAAGCATTCAAGTCAAATCATTCGAGATGATAGCGATTTGCATGCGACAATCGAATTGGAACTTAAA
>CAIGRO010283141.1:0-13714 GCA_903798355.1 Fraxinus baroniana | reverse complement strand
TTATTATAGTTCGAAATCTCTTTAACTAAACACGTTTTATGAACTGTACCAAAATAATAAATATTGGGCTGACTTCAATTAACATAAAATCAAATTCATAAAAATAATAAAATTATAAATTAAGTTTGGTTCTTGATTCTAGAATCAGATCGAACCAAAACTATAACCAAATGATTTTTTGTTTTAAGATAGAACCGAATCGAACCGCTTGGTTTGGTTTGGTTTGATCTGGACATTTTGTCCACCCCTAATTTGAACCATCTTATGACTTATTCGATTACTATGTCTCTGTAGAGTTTGACCACCATGCTGTTTCTCCAGTTAAGGCTATTGCAATATAGGGATTAGTCACTATTAGAAACTTTTTCTTCTAATTATGTGCTCTTTTTGACTAATTTTTTTCCCATTGAATATGCTCACAGTTACGGGAGGCTACCCTTTTTGCTTTGGCTTCCGTTTCAGACCAGTTGCTTCAAGCGGAGGTGTGTGGTTCATTGACGATGCTTCATTAATTGAACTCCTTTAAAGATCTTTCTCTGAATCTGAGCATTATTGTTGGGTTGCTTGTAAAAAATATCTTGGTTTACCATTTCTTATAATGGAAGCAGAATCTTCTGTAAAGAAACTTGAATTGGAATGCTTCTTTTTCTCTTACAGGTTTCCGATCTTGGTATAGGAAATATTTTAGAGCAAATTTTAACTGAAGACATGGCAACAGGTGGGCCATATTTAGTGAGTTGCACTGACATCGTTTGGTGCACATAGACAAGACGGATTTTTTTACCTGGAAAATCAGTTCTCTTATATGGATGCTTGTATTTGCAATTCAATATATGATGAGATTGTCCTCTTTATTGTGCAGGAGTACATGAATATCCCTTTCTTTATGCCCGATTGTTTTCATCCGTTGCAAAGTTTTCTTCTGTGGTAACTATGAAACAATTCTGCCTCCCTTCCCTGGTGGGCATGTCCCAACACCACACAAAATTATGAAAAGGAAAGAAATTGGTTTTGATTTTTGGTAAATCTTCTTATTTGGCTCCATACCATGTGCAGATCAACCATAGAGTAACCGAACATTTCCTCTATGCTGCTATTAAGTCACTTGGCATGGATGTGTGAGTGCCAAATTTAGAATAATTCTTTCTGTTACTTCTAACTATTGGAAATATAACTTATTGATTTTCTTTTTCAGACCCCCACCAGTGAAAGTTGGCGCCTGTCGAGCTCTTTCCCAGCTCCTACCAGACGCGGACAGAGGAATTCTTCATTCTCATGTGTTGGATTTATTTTCTTCACTTACAGAACTTCTTAACAATGTAACATGACACCTCAACAAATTTTCCCTTTATCATGTCTTTTTCGTTAATATTATTTTCCTTTTTATTGTTGAATATAAGTCACTGATTGCTTCTTGTTTCATAGGCATCTGATGAAACCATGCATCTTGTCCTTGAAACCCTACAAGCAGCTGTGAAGGCTGGTCAGCATCAATGTAACTGGAAAAATTTATTGTGCAACTTCACATTCGATGTTCAGCTGGCTCTGAGTTTTGTTTGCTAATGATATTTTCAAACTCCATACGAGCTTTATTTTTGTGTTTGTGTAGGTCATGAATTTTCAGCATCAATAGAGCCAATAATCTCTCCTATTATCCTTAATATGTGGGCATCACATGTCTCAGACCCTTTCATAAGCATTGATGCTCTAGAGGTTCTTGAGGTGAGTTTCAAATGTTGATTTTTTATTTA
This sequence comes from Fraxinus baroniana, assembly GCA_903798355.1. Classification (NCBI taxonomy): domain Eukaryota; kingdom Viridiplantae; phylum Streptophyta; class Magnoliopsida; order Lamiales; family Oleaceae; genus Fraxinus; species Fraxinus baroniana. Next base: position 11,963 of record CAIGRO010283141.1, on the reverse strand, counting down.
TTTTATTTTATTTTCATTATTTTTTTAATGCAGTGTTTTATTGGATTGTAGTTTGTTCTTGAAAAAATGGCAAGTGCTATTTAGTGTGATAACTTATTGCAACGGCAAGGACCGTGACATGATTTGAGACTAACTTCTCCCCTTTCCTTCTTTTAAGCTTTTCTTTGATTTATTTCTATTTGTTTTACTTTTATGATACAGCCCCATGTCTAATCTTGTTTGGTCAACACATGAACATTGCTCTACCTTTTCCCTGTAGAAAAATACTAATTAGTGAACTTGTCTTGTCATGTTATGCAGATAAAATCTTCTAACATAATGCACAAACCATGTGCTTCTCCTGGTTTTACACTTGCGTTTCAGCCATTTCTGTCTAATTACACTTTGAATTGGTATTCATGAAAATACTGTTACTTATCCCTCATTTTCTTGACTGCTTTCCAAATATGCGATGAGATTAGTTGTGGCAGATAAAAACTATTTTTTTTTCAGATGAAAGTTGTCGCAGATTTTTGTATTCATGATGCTTCTTTTGTGACCGAGTTATTTATGCCACTTGTCATACATCTCCTTGAGTGCTTGGGGTTTCTTGTGATAGACAAAATACAAGAAATTCCTTGAATTGAAAAATGTTTGATCCTTGCTGTATTTCTCTTGATAATATTGTTTACATCTTTGTTTGTTAATTCTCTTCAGGCAATAAAAAGTGTTCCGGGTTGTATTCATTCTCTGGTTTCTCGAGTTTTACCTTATATTGGTCCAATTCTCAGTAATGTATGCTCTCAAACATTTGTCCATTTGAATAATATTGGGAACAATTCTTAGCAGTTCAAGTTAGATATCTGTTTCTGATGATATTGCTGGTATTTGTCAGCCTCTCCAACAACCTGATGGTTTAGTTTCTGGTTCACTGGATCTTGTGACAATGCTATTGAAGGTGAGCTCACTTGTCAAGTTACTATGCTACCTATGTTTATCATCATGGTTGGTGACACTGTATTATTATGTTTTTCCAGAATGCTTCTATTGATGTCGTAAAAGCAGTATATGAAGTTTCCTTTGATCCTGTTATTAGGATAATCCTTCAGAGTGATGACCATAGTGAAATGCAGGTTCTTTTGATTTTTTCTTTGCCTATACTCTCCTTTGGTTGTTGCTATCTTTCCTGTGCTTTTTCTTGGATTATGCTCGCTAATGTTGAAATAACTTGTCCCATTTTGTTCATATTGGCCAGAATGCAACCCAATGCTTAGCTGCTCTCGTGTCTGGTGGGAAACAAGATTTACTTTCTTGGTGTGGTGATCCTGGCTTTACAATGAGGAGTTTGCTTGATGTAGTTTCTAGGTGATTTTCTCTTTTCATTAGACTTTTATAACCTTGTAAATATCATTTACCTTGTTAGAAAAAACTTGGCAAATACTACTCGATGGACGTTGATGAAGTTGGTTGTCGACTTCTCATCAAATTATCCTAATGGTATTTCTGACATGATGTTTCATTCAATGAAGTACAGAATAGAAAATTGCAATTTACACAATTCTTTTCCCTAATTATTATGTCATGTATATTTCTGGCATAATTACTGAAACATACAAACTTTTGCTTATGCTTAGATCAACCTTAGTTATGGCCAGGTTGGACATTGATCGAAAATTTAATGTGATTTTAGTGGGTGAATTTCTTCCATGACATTTTTTTTCGGAAACTATAGGTAAGGCGGTTTTGCAGAATGTTTGTGACCTGGATTATTAGGCATCTTCACTAAAGAAATTTATGGAGACGTTTGATACCTGCTCTGATGTGATAGATCCATTCTAGAAATTTATTCTACTGTTAGTATTTGCAGATGTTTTTCCTTTTAAATTCTGTTGTGCACCATACATTAGTATAATTTCTATTTCTTATGAATTTTTAATTTTGAAGCGGATTCCAGTTGTTTGCAGTCTGATAGTTCTTACTAAAATTGACGTAAACATGAACATATCAAACAGTATATATCTACTAGGTATTAAAGTTCTGCAACTTTTCTTGCTAAATTGTTTATTATAATTTACATGCAGGCTTTTAGACCCTGATTTAGAAAGCTCTGGATCGCTTTTCGTTGGTAGCTACATTTTACAACTTATATTACACCTTCCTTCACAAATGGCACAGCATATCAGAGACCTTGTTGCTGCTCTTATTAGACGCACGCAATCTTGTCAAATTTCTGGACTGAAAAGTTCACTGCTGCTCATTTTTGCTAGATTGGTATTTCTTTCTTTCATTCTCTTTTATTTGAAAGTGTTATATCGATTTATCATGGACCTCATGTAAGGTTTACCTGCATTTGCTCTATTGTTTTACAATAAATTCAGACAATAATGTCTATATTGCTCACAATGCTGTAACCTGTATGTGATAGTTTCTTGTGAATACACAAATTTGTATAACATGAAGCTAGTGGAGACCCAACCATTGTTCTCAAAAGCCCAGGCTCGAGGGGATTGGAATCCCACACTTTTTAGACCTTAACAATACCCCACGGTCCAAATCCGACGTCCACGGCGGCCCACTCCAAGACGACCTTCGCATTATCAGTCGGCCCATCCACTTGGCTGCTGATATTCGGCACCTTGCTTGGGTCACCCCTTCCGGGATTCGAACTCAGGACGTGGGATTGCTCTGATACCAATTGGTGGAGACCAACCATTGTTCCCAAAAGTCCAGGCTTGAGAGAATTGGAATCCCACGCCTTTTAGCCCCTAACAGAAGCTTTTGCATTAACTGTGTCGATAGCACTATGACTTTCATGAGTGATCCCAATTATCATTTATGTCTAATTGTCTGGTGTTAGCAATTTAAATCACTTTTCTTCATTTTCTATTTATGACCATATAAAGCCACAAACTGCCATATGTTTATTGCTTCATTCTTCGTATAATGACATCGTTCATTTTAGTGGGTTCATTAATTTGTCTTCTTTGGATTGAATCTATAGTTTTCCAATCTGAATCATGAATTCAAGCCCCGCGTCATAGAATTGTAAATCAAATCAGATAGTAAGTTCTATTCAAGTTTTCATAAACAATATAAGAAAAGATTTTATGTTTTTAAAATCTTATTGACCAGTAATTTATGTTGGGTTTTGAGTTTTTCTGTCAATCATATTACTGTTCTGCTTTACATTCATAGGTTTGCACAGTATCTTACATTTTATTGAAAACACTAAAAGTCACCCTCGCCATATCTGTAGGTGAATCATGAGAAAGAAGTGACTTTTAATTTGAACGATGTATAGAAAGAAGAAAAACATAGGACCTTCTCCAATGGGAATGGTGAAAAACCTTTGTAATTCCATAAAGCCTTGAATAGTGGTAGATTTTAGTATGGCCTCCAAGTGAAATGGTATTTTTAGTTGTGGTACGGGAAAAATATCTGAAAGGTAATTTGTGGTGGTTAAGAATATGGGATCACAATTGGATAATCCCCAAATAATAGAATACTGCTTCAGCAAGTGGTCCTTCAATCTTTCTAGACTAAGGGTCCTAAAAACAACTTATTCACCTAATTGAAAGAAACTATAATTTAACAGGCTTCATAATTGATTTCTGTCAAGCATATGTTGGCTGTTTAGTGTTTAGTTGCCCTAAATTGAATCTGTTATGTGAATTATAAAATTCGCTGCTAGCATTGATTCTAGAGAAAAATGCCTGTGTGACAAAAATTAGTGACAGATGTTTACTCAAATTGTACGATTTCTTATCCTAAATCATTTGCAGTGCTTTCTTCCCTTTCACTGAGCATAGCTGTGCAATGCTAAAACTGAAAAGTATGTTTCTTCTCTATACAGGTCCATATGAGTGTCCCACACATTGAACAATTTATTGATCTGCTGGTCTCGATCCCAGCTGAAGGCCATATAAACTCCTTTGCTTATCTAATGTTTGAATGGACTAGGCAACAAGGCAAGTGTACTTAACTTGGTTCTTTATTGGGTTTGGTATAGCGATAATGTATGACTGACTACATATACTTTCAAATATTTACATTTCTATTTCATTCCTTTTCCTGGTTTTGCCTACCATGCATATAGGATTTGCATTTTAGCTGTATATTTTATGATGTTTTTATATGTGTGTTGTATCAAATTTTAGATACACATTTGTATCAAATGCCCTTCACGTGTCAAATAGATCTTTTAGTGCTTGTACATGTTTGCAACTTGACCTATTCTGATTCAGCTCTCTTTGGGGCTGGGAGGAAGTGAGGCTTAATAGTTAATATTATATACAAAATAGCAGGGTTTTTTGATCTGAAAAACTTAATTCTGAATTCAGTTCTGGTACCGGAATATAATTTATTTGTATCTTCTGTCCCTTGCACCTTTGCTCACTTCTGCTTGACTGGGATTTCCCTTATTATGATGCGAGGTACAAAAAAACAAACGCATAGATAAGTAGAACTTAGTTATCTTGTTACTCACTTTTTAGTTTTCCTCTGAGAAATCAATTGGACTGAACAAATCAATCACCTTGTATACTGGGGAACAAAGTAATAAGAATTCATGTCTAAATTTGTTGCAAAAATGTCTTCCACATAATTGTTGCTTTCTTAGGCTTTTTAGCATATCTGTTTCAATATTCATTTCTTTTTTATAGCAATCAACCAATAATCTTTTTTAATGCAAATCAATTCAGGTGAAATTCAGGGTGCTTACCAAATGAAAGTAACCACTACAGCTTTGGCTTTATTGCTATCGACTAGACATGTGGAATTAGGAAATGTCAATGTCCAAGGACATCTGATTAAGGTTTGATTCTAATTGTCATGGCACCATGCATGAATAGCATCCATGGATAGAACTAAATCCATAGAATGTAAAATTTGTAGACTGCTGTGGGTATAACCACTCGTTCAAGAGCTAAAGAAGTTCCAGATCAGTGGACATTGGTGCCACTTCCTACAAAGGTATATTTATCTGATTCTTATATTCCAAGAGGTGCTTTCTGGTTAAATTGGTTCCACCCAACGATGTTCAAAATGTCGACATCATATTGTTTCCTATTCTTATTATAATATAATATGATCATGCTGCTGTTGAGGTTTTCTGTCTCCTTGTTTTTTCTGAAGAAAACGACAAAGGAAGTGAAGGAATGATAGTTTTTTTTTTGTTTTTTGTTTTTGTTTTTTTGTTTGTTTTTTTTTTAAATATTTTCATCTATATATTCAAGGTGTGTTTGAGTCACATTATTTTGAAATAATGTATTCTGAAACAGTAGATTGATGGAGAATATGTGGTTGAAAAAGAAGGAAAAGTTATTGATGTGATGAAAACTGTTATTTTATTAAAGAATGTGTGATTGAAAATGAGTAGAAGAATGAACATGAAAATTTTAATGTGTACCAAACATGGGCTCCATAACATTTTGATACCTGCTGATTCTTATTATTTTCTCTGACATAATTAATAGATAATGGCCATATTGGCGGACACTTTAATTGAAATTCAAGAACAAGTCTTAGCTGGTGAAGATGAGGTAGTTATAGTCCCTTTGGCACTTGTACTATGAAGATAGCAATTTGGTGTCGGAGTTATGAGATTTTGACACTTCACTGTGGCAGGATACTGATTGGGAGGAAGTCGAAACTGAGGATGCTGAAACAGACCAAGATTTATTATATTCAGCTAGTGCTAAATTACATGGCAGACCTACATATGAATATCTTGATGCCATGGCAAAGGCTTTCAATGAGGTTTGACAATTCATCGAACTTTTATTAATGCATCTCTTCTGAGACAGGACCTTTTATCATTATTCTTGGAGTATGTTTGGCTAAGCTTGAAAAGCTTATTTCTTTAGAAATAAGCTACTTTAATCGTCAAAGTTGTATTAAAAGTAAGGAAAATAGCAAGTGATCAGAAATAAAATTTGCTAAAAAGTAACTTTTAAGCTTAGCCATTCATTTATTTTATTTGTGTGTTTAATGGAATTTGATTATATTTGTTTTAATATCAAGGATGAAGATGAAGACTATGAAGATGAGCTTTTTAGTGGTGCTGATCCACTTAATGAGGTACACTTATTCGAGAGACATTATACGGTATCCTTTACAAATTCTTTTCTATATTTTCTGTTCATTTAACATTTTGTATTGCAGATCAATCTGGCTAATTATCTTGTAGAATTTTTTGTGAAATTCTATCAGAGTGACCAACCATTTTTTGATCATCTTTTCCAGGTTCCTTGAAATTTCTCAAATTACGTGTGACATTATAAATATTTCACCTTTATTATTATTATTATTATTATTATTATTATTATTATTATTATTATTATTTGTTGGGCTAATAGCTTAATCAAGTTTCCATTGATTTAAATGCAGAGTTTGACGAAGGCACAGCAAAATGCTATTCAAATGGTTTTAAAGAGATGAACAACAATTTTCATTTTACTAGGTTTGTATCTTTTCTACGAGTGAACTCATCGAATGATGGAATCGAACAAAATCATTTTTATTTATTTTTTACTGTAAACAGTTTCATTCAAAATGGTGGAGTGGCTGTGAGTATATTGAGGGTTGTTTTCGCGTATGATCACGAGTTTGTTACCGTGTACGAGTCTTTGTCGCTCTTTTTGTTTGTTTTATAATTTTTATTTATTTAGGTTTTATATTGTGAGAAAATTAAATTATTCATTGGAAATAGATATGAAGTCTTTTCTCAATGGCATTCTTTTATATATAGATTTTTCAATGAGCATCGATGTTAAAATTAATGATCCTTTACAAATTCTTCCATATAGTGATTATTTACAGAAAAACTCTAAAAAAAATGTAAATGAATACAAATAAAAATATTTTTAGTGCACACCGTTTTTATTTTTATTTCCTATATTTTGTCAAATTAATTTATTATTATTATTATTTTTTTTTTACTTTTGTAATGAAAAAAATATTGTAAGATTAGTCAACTTTAAAATGTATATATTATTAGATAGTATATTAATATAAAATTGTTCTATTTTACTGAATATTCAAATTTTATGGAATAAAATATTATAAAACAATTTTCAAAATTTCAAACAATCGTGTTTTATAATTTTTTTGTTTTAAGAAATAATTTTTCAAATCAAATAGGTTTTTAACAATCTTAAAACAGATTTTCAAAATAAAAGAATAAAAAATAAACTCAAAATTGAAAACTAAAATACAAACTAAATGGATCCTTGGTGTTTTCCTTTAGAAAAATAGAACTCATTGAAAAATTCTAGGAGACGTTTTTGGATCCTAATTGCTTTATGTTTTAACAAATTCAAAAACTTTGACGAAAGTTTTGACATAAATATTTGGAAACTTTGACTAAAAGCTGCACTTTTATATGTTTTATTGCGGGTTGCATCTAAAAATTAATTTAATTTTAGGGCAAGTAAAAATTAACTTAATTGCAGTGCATTTGAACAACGTATGGAAGGTGAGTTTTATGGCATTACCTACCGTAATAGGTTATTTCTTACCTTGATCTTGGACGGAGTACAATGCATTCCAGCATTTAAATAATAATGATATGAGCAAAATGTGAGTGGATAATTCGAGTACAGAGGAATGCTTTTGGACTCAATAATAGAGACTATGATGAAGCTTTAAATTTCCCAAGTTGGAATGCAATAGTAAATTGGATAATTCTAAATGTACTAAATGATTTATTTAAAGGCCATGTGACGCCTCCCTATTGGAGGGGCGCTAGTAAATTTATGCCATCTCATTCAAGAAGCAAGTCTGAAAGTGATCAGGAGCCGAATGAACAATTTACTCGGCATATGATGACAATGAGAATGAATAGGGTGCACGAGGTGTAGTTTTTTAGCTTTCAATTTTACTCCGTATCTCCAAATGGGGCTAGTTAAGTTTATTGCAACTTTAACTAGAGGTGATGTTGAACCTACCTCCTAAGTCTGTATTTTATTTCATTTCCATTATTAATAAAACACAACCTATGGTGGTTTTTAAAAAAATAACTTTACCTAATTTTATACTACAATTATGATTTTTTGTTGTAAACTATACTTTCCTCAACACTCGCCATTTTTTCCAACTCAAGCCACCAAGTTAAATTTCGAAGCACAACTGATGCAGCATAAGCATGAACAAACTAAGAATACAAATCAAAATACGTTGATTCTCGTAGAATATTGAAAATTGACAATCATAACTCATTGATTCTTTAACGAATGTCGAGATTTGATTTGATCAATATACTCATTGTTTGAAGTAACAAGCACCAAGAGTCTATCTAACAAAAGTTGGAACTCTTCAAACTTTCTACTAAAAATATTATTCATTATAAAAAAAGCTACCTAACACAATGCTAGACAGTCTCTTATATGGAAACAGATCACATACTATTAGATAACTTAATAAGGTAATAAGCAAAATGAAAGACATAATTAGACTAAATACAAAAAGCAATAAAGTTGAAAAAGTAATAAAATTTGGAATTCTTGCTCCATAATCAGTTGTCAGATCTGCTTTGATTAGGTTCATTCCATGAATTGATCATCCAAATATGGGTATGCATCATTCCTAAAAGCCAAGTTGAAGCCAACAGCCCAACACTTTGTGTGTGTGTGTGTGTGTGTCGCTAAGAACTTCTCATTGATTGCAAGACGGACAAGTACTCTAACAATAACATTTGCCTCCACACAAGTACTCTTCTTCCTTTGCAGTTTTGATGCGGAGAAATTATAAGAGAAATTCTAAACCAACTAGAAAAGAAAGGAAATAAGAAGGATCGACAAAAACGCATAATTTTTAGTTCGGTTGTTAGATTTTCGTCAATGAGTACAATCCAGAAACGTTCCCAATTCTGCACATATTTGTCAAGTTGCCAAATTTTTGAGGTCAAATTTTGTTATTTAGGGGTCCGTTTAGCGTTTCTCTGTTTTGAGTTAGTTTAATGACATTTTCATTATTTTAACAATTTTTTAAGTTTTAATTGGATTTATTTTGCCGTTTCCTAGTTTATTTGGATTTATCTACATAATTAGAATTTCATTTTGATGAGGATTTATTTTGAGTGTTTAAATATGTATTTAGGAGTTTGTAAATTACACATTCATTTTAGAAAGTTACGAGTTCGATCATAAAATTACCTAGAAGGAATGAATATGTGAATAACACGGAATTTAAATTACTAATTAAAAGTAACAAGTCACATTTTAATTATTCTAGATGTTTAGTCATTCAAGTCAATTTTATCCCATGTTGAATTGTCACAATAGTAAATAAAGCAATAAATAATACAAGATTTGTTGACGGAGAATATCCTTCATAGGATTAAGAACTCTAGGACCAAGCTAGTAATTTTTACTATAGACAGTAAGAACTTAAAGTATGATTTAGCTTAGAAAATCCACTAGGCTCGTTGATCTAATTCCTGCAATTTTCAAGATCCAATGGAATGTGCTTCACTTACATCTACTGTTGATATTGTGGACTTGTATATCTCATGTGGATCACCAAGAACACCTTATTCTTATACTCTTCCCGTACTTCTGGTCCAACCTCTCTCAATATTCAGTAACTTCTGAAAGCTACTGAGAAAGTAAATTTTTTATTATATTTAGAAAGTGTGTATTTTGGATTATATGATTTTGATATTTTTCTCAACTCATAGTTGATCAATTTCAAGATGTAGAATTGTTGATTGATCTCTAAAAGATATTATGAAAGTAAAAAAAGATGATCAACTATCGTTTTCACGAAGTGGGGCTTGGGTATTTATAGTATAGAGGTATTAAAGTAGTATTTGATAAATATAACTTTTGAAAATCGCGAACTAGGGTTTCTCGAAAAACACCATAGCTTGAGTGCCAGGCGGGTGACAATAATTGTGTTTTGGGCGCTTGAGCATCAACTTGTGACGGCTAGCATAATCCCGACGACTCTTTCTCCATGCTTCATACTCAAACCTAAAGACTCCTCATTCATCTATACAACATCCCAAAAAACTCCTTGACTTTTTATAACTCTTTATAATAATCATTTTGTCTAAAGAATAGCCTATACGATTTAAATCTAACAAACTTCCCCTTTGACATAATGTTACAAAACTATACAATACAAGTTAAGGAAGTAAAAATAAAACTAATGTACTCAAACTCAAACTAAGTGTCTATCTCTCTGATTCCTTGTTGAACCATCTTCTTGAAATCAACAACTTAAATTTCATGTCGAAGCACATGAAACAAGAAATATAACAGTTGAAACACACTATCATAAATATGTTAGATAGATTGAGAGGTTATATTAATCTTAAGTGACTCTTCAATGTTATGTACAGACTCTTCTCCATTTAACAACTAAGAGGACCCTAGTAACGTGTTTTGGGCCGAGAATCAAAGTTAGCTGATCATAGGGTATCATGTTATGAGAAACCCCTCGAGTTTAATTACTCGAGTCAATAGGCTTTGGAGAAGAGTATGAGATGAAATATTTTTTTTTCTTTTAAAGGGATATACTAGAGCTTAGGTCTAATAAATTAAGGTTAATCATTGTTCAAGATATGATCATATTGTGTGAAGTGAAGATGGTACATGAAGAAAATTATATGAAGTACTCCATATAAACCTAAACGAAACGAATGAAACTACGCTACAAAACATTAATTAAACTCATACTTGATCACAACACACAAGTTCACGTACATCATATATCATGTTGTAGTTTAAAAAAAAATTCCTTTATCCTTATTTTTCAATTAACAAAACATGAATGCACCAAAAAAAAAATGTGCATGTGCCAATGCAAACAAAACGAGAAGCATGCTATTATGAATAAACACAATGAATAAGCACAAGCATGAACCAAAAATACCAACTCATTAAGGCATAAAACTACTCTCCACTTGAAGAGCAACACTAATAGCATCATCAGTTAGATCATCTCTGTAATTATAGAGATCACTCTTCTTAACCCAGACTTGTCTAGTGGAAGACTTATTCCGAGTTAACTATGTCATTAATTTGATCAATTGACTCACCTTATTAGTAAGGAAATCAATTTGGCTATCAAAATCCTAATTTCCATTTCAAGTGAATTTCTTATTTCTATTTGTATTTAGGAATTTATGACACCTAGGCCTTATATGTCCTAACTTACCACAATTGAAACAAGTAGGGATAAACATAGGTCTAAAGTTATGTAGTCGCTGATATCTATTCCTAGGATGGTAGGTCATACGTACGCTGTCTAGTAGGATCTTGTTCTACGATACTCTTGTTCTTGAGTTTAGGATTATGAACATAAATATATTGGTTGGTGGCATGAAAAAAATGGTTTTGGAACTACTAGCCCTATTATGATCAATCTGCTTATATCCTAGCCTCCTCTATTCCCAGCAGGTTTGTTCAACCTTAAAAGACTCTAGTTTTCGAGATTCACTCAAGAAAGAATGGAGTTGAATATTGGATTTCTCAAGGTCGCTTGTCATGATTTTAACCATGGTCTCTAAATTCTCCTTGACTAATCTTAACTCATTAAGGTTTTTGATTGACTCTTGAAGGTTATATATAAGTCTATATCTTTCTAGCTCAAGTATATTAACCTTCTTAAGCATGACTTTATTCACCTTCTTAATCTTTAAACTCTTCTCAAATAATTGATGATAAGCTTCACGAATCTTTTCGTCATCTTTTTTAGAGTGCTCATCACTATCTACTTCCTCAACCTTCTCACAGTCCTTGTCAAATATACTCATAATCCTAGTAGTGAAGTTCATAAACTTCCCACTCTCATCATGAGTAGACCTCTCACTATGATTATCCAAGTTAAATTCGTCATGAATGAGAGTCGCATTCATTGCTTTTGTAACGCCCCATTTTTTCATACACCTTGAGGTGTTATCAACAATAATTCTCATGTACTTAAAATGCGAAAATGAAATTCTATTTTTCTAAACAACAAAATATTCATAAATTTAAATT
>CAIGRO010283122.1:850-11303 GCA_903798355.1 Fraxinus baroniana | reverse complement strand
AAATTGATTCTCCCAAAATTAACAGAAATGCATGTAATCCTTCAGAACTTCTAGAGTACTGTTTTGTAGTCTTTATGTAAGTTGACGTAGTGGCTGTTTTTTTTTTTTTTATTTTGTGCTAAAATAGGTGAGTGAAAAGATGCTACGTGATATAGAGTTCAAAACTCAAGTGATGTTAGATGACATGTTATCTGTTCTAAAAGTGTGGAGAAGATCTGCATCGCCATTCAAGGCCAGGTAGTTTTTCCTTCTATATATATTTGGTGTTTAACTTCCCTGAAAATGATACGGTGAATGCAGTTATGATTTCTGTTTAAATTTTTGCTATTCCTGAAAGGATGTTTTGAAAGCCCCTTTGGTTTAATGCATAGCAAGTTGCCTTTACTCAATGGATTTGTTACTATGTGGTTTTCCAGTTAAAAATATAGTTGAGATATGAATTTACATTTCTGCAACTAAAAATGAAAAACAATAAAGGATAGTTAAAAATGTAATTAAAACAGCATAACCCTTGACCTCAGGATGATTGAATTATTGTAGTTTAGGCAATTTAACCATAACTTCACCTGATTTTTGTGACGTAAGCTGAAGCACATGCCTGCATCTATTTACAAATTAGATAATGTTGAGAAGGTGATGAAGTATGTATATAAAAAAAGAGTTAAGAAAGCATTAGTTTTGTTACTCAACAAGTGGGAGCCTTATTAAACCCCTATTTACAATTATAATTCATTTTTTCTCTCTTCTTATTAACCACACATTCTCTAATAAAATAATATTACATGTAATCCCAAAGCTTTCTTCTTTCTTACATTTTTCAAAAAAACACTATTCCAACCATTAAAAATTTGAAATAATGGGAGGCCAAACAAGGGGGGCTAAGATGGTGCACTTTCAGTATATTTTTAAGCACTTGTTTGGTCTCCATTATTTCCAAAATACATTTCTCTCTCTTATTTTCAAACCACCATTTTTCAATAAAATAATATTACACACAAATCCAAAACTTTTCCCTTTTTATCCTCACATTATCCATCAAAATACTATTCCAAAATGCATTTTGAAGAAAAAATGGGGCTCAAATAGGTGCTAAATGTATTTACACCCTTCAGGCTGCCTTCCTAAATCCACTTTTCTTCTCTCTTTTTCGGAAGCTTTGTCTCTTTTATCAAAAACAGAGCGACGTAGAACTTATTTTTAATTTATATATATTGTGTTTATACTTACCATCCCTAGCTTTAATCAGATATTGATATTTGGTTATCTTTGCCTTTTTTAAAGGACACTCTTGCTTTTAAATGTAATTTGAAGGTTTATTAATGTGAAAAACATAGTCAAATATTGAAGAAAAAAAAATCTGCTCTAAACCAAAATAGCATTCTTGATCAATCCACAAAAACCCAGATCTATATATTAGACTGAAGATTAACTCAAAAGCTTCATGAAAAAATTAGCTTCATTAGTGGGACTAAGGAATTCCCATGAGAAGCCTTGTAGGTTTCTGAGATTTTGTTGCCCTTGCACCTTCTATAATGTGAGCTGTTGGGAAGAAGAGGGAGGTAGTGGTACGTGTGCTCTTGTACACCATTTCTCGACGATAGATTTGTGCAATTTTAGTTTCTATATATGGTGCTCTATTTTTGACATCTGGTATTGTTGTGTTTCTCTGAAATATGCATGTATGTGTAGCTATATTTATACACGCGGTAGATGAAATCACATGTGCGAACATATCTCAATTTGTCCCTGGTCCAACTGAAACTTAATCTAATTTGGAAATCATAAAGAGACATCAAAAGTTGTTTCAGTTGTCTAAAGGTCTGTTTGGCAAAAATATCATAATGGTTTTGACGTCTGAAGTCCCTTCTGGACATCTTAGCTTATATTTTTAGTTTAGACATCTATAATTCTTTAAGACTGTCGAAGCTCCTTTTGGATGTGTGAACAAATTCCAGCCACTTTTATTACAAAGCCCTTTCTCGATTTTATGAGACATTATTATTACTCTAATTCTTTAAGACTGTCGAAGCTCCTTTTGGATGTGTGAACAAATTCCAGCCACTTTTATTACAAAGCCCTTTCTCGATTTTATGAGACATTATTATTACTCTGTTAACAAGCAGTAAACTGAGAATTTCTTTTCTCACCCCCTTTGCTGAGATATAATCTAAAAATTAATCTTTAGACTTCCTAGGCTCAGGAGTGACTTCTATCATGTATAAATGATAACCCAAAAATGAACTTGATCGTAAACTAGCAGTGATTTATAATGCTATTAAATATAGGTATATATTCACACGGTAAATCTCAGCTTTTACACATTTTTTTAATGACTAAGTCAATTCGATGGCTTTTGAATTTTTCTCCTTTTGCAGCATATTACAAATGTCCAGATGGTACTCAAGGATTTGGAAGGAGATAGCTACTTCAAAGCTAAAAATCATTGAGGATTTATGTTCTGGTCCGTTCATATTTGTTCCTTGTTTATCCAGTTCTTCATCTGAGGATGCTGTACCTGGCGTATTTATGTCTGTTAAAGAAGTCCATTGGCATGATTCAATTGTTTCCATGAACCAAGCGGAGTTGTTCCATCCTAAATGTGATTCAGACGTGCCTCAATATCCCTTTTGCAAAGCATTATGCAATGTGTATCCAGACCTCCGTGACTTTTTTGTGAAAGAGTGTGGAGTTAATGAAAACCCTCCTCTCTGTAGCTACCTAGATATTTTGTTGCACTTGTCAACTATTATGTTACCATCACAGGCAGCTAAGGAAGTAAGTAACAAAAGCTTCATTAGATCCATTGGAAGTTTTAAACGCTTAAAAATTATATATCATGTATAGCTTTTATACTGCAGGTTTTCCAGGTATTTGTAAGGTGGGCTGATGGATTGCAATCTGGATCACTGTGTTCAGGGGATATTGAGTACTTAAAAGACAGTCTCCTAAGAAAGGAATATACGGTGCTTCCCACTGCTCAAGATAAATGGGTTTCTTTGCACCCTTCCTTTGGCCTTGTTTATTGGTGTGATGATGATACATTACAGAAGGAATTCAAAAATTGCAATGATACCGTCTTCCTTTACTTTGGTGAACTAACTGACGAGGAAAAACAGGTCTCTAAGGAAAGGATTTCAACTCTCATGCAAAGATTAGGAATTCCTGATCTATCAAAGGTTCTCTCTCTCTCTCTCTCTCTCTCAGTTCATGTTTTGGGTAGTCATGGGGAAGGTGTTTGTGGATTGGAGGCCAAAATAGTAAGGCAATGTTAGCGGTGTTATTGAAATGCCTGGACTCTAGTTCTCTCTCGAGAGTAAATAAATCAAGACTCGATCCCAACTTTAGGAACCGTCCTTAAGTAGTTCCTTTTCATACCAAAATTCATATTTTTCGAATAATGTTAAGGGGTATTGTCCTACTTGGCGAACTTGGCCTAGTGGTATGGATTAAGAAAAATGAATTTCCCACGAGTTTTCCCTTTTAAGCCTTAGAATTCAATAACACTTCAAAGAAAGACGAGTAGAGTTTGACATCCAATAGAAAAGTAAACTCAGGGCATCACAGATATCCCACATCATATAGATCCGAAAATATAAATCATCATGTAAGGAAGGAATTGGTCATTACTCCTATTAACAAGGTTATTGTTTTAAGACGAAACCCCAATGCTTAATAAGGTATCCAAAAGTAACAATAAGTCTTTCTTTTTTCAGGTTATAACTCGTGAGGCGATATATTATGGGCCGACGGACAATAGTTTCATAGCTTCGTTGGTGGAATGGGCTCTTCCATATGCTCAGCGCTACATTTATAATGTGCATCCAGATAGTTATTTACAACTAAAGAAGTCTGGATTTCATATTGGTCTAAGGATTATTGTTGTTGAAAAGTTGTTCTACAGGAATGTTCTAAAGGGATCTCATGTTGCATCTAAGAGACGGTCTGAGTGTAGATCTCTTCTGCAGGTTCACAGAAATAATTTGTTGCTGCTTTTTTTCACAACTACAGATACATATTTCTTTTTCTTTTGAGAATTATGATCCTGTTTTTATTCACACTTGACTTTTTGGGATAAAATGCCTAATTATATATGCTATAAGGTGATTAGTTTTTGCAGTTCAACATCTGGCATATATTTTCTCCTCGTCTTAGAGACAATTATTACAGTTTCAATATAGTATTTTAAGAATTTATGACGTCTTGCTGCTTTGTGGAGAGATTCTGACCCGACTGGCAGTGTCTAAAAGATTTTAAAAGATGGTGCAAATATGGACATCATTTTTATCATTTTCTTGAAAACTCACCAAGGATATGCTCTGATGTTTTGCTTAAAAAAATGGTTATCTTTTTGATCATTTTCCCGTGTGGGGTAACTTTTGCAGGGCAACATCTTGTATGCTGCTCGGGAATCAGAGTATCACTCTCTATACATGGAACTTTCTCGGCTACTGTATGGTGGAAATCCTGAACTGCAATTGGCAAACTTTCTTCACATGATTACAATCATGGCAGAATCTGGTTCCACTGAAGAACAGACGGAAAATTTTATTCTGAATAGCCAAAATGTTCCAAAGCTCCCAGCCGAAGAGTCTGTGTGGTCCCTTTCAACAGTTTCACCTTCAGCAGAGAATGATGAAGCATTAATGCAGCATCGTATGTCCACCACAATTGAGAAGACAAATTCTATGAAGTTTAAAAAGAAAACTGGGATCAATTCAAATTGGCCACCTGTTGGTTGGAAAACTGCACCTCGTTTTAACCTTGCCCGTGTAAATCTATCTGAGACACGAGCAGCCTGGAGCCTGCTAACGACTAAGAATCATGACTCAACTAGTGCACAAAGAGATTATCCCATTCAAACTGAATGTACCATGGAAGGTGATCAAGTACCAAGTTCATCAGCGGCAGATTCCCTAGAAGCTGAAGCCTTGGAATCTCTGTCCGAACATTTGAGCAACATTGTCACACCTGATACGAGCATGGATCTTGATTCTGTAGATGGATTGAATTCTCGTGAGAGAGAACAGCTTTGTTTTGGCACAACAAATGCAGAGCAGGCAAAGTTGACAGGCAGAATAGGAGAACAGGTAGCTTTCAAATACTTTGTGGAAAACGCTGGTAAGACTTTGGTGAAGTGGGTGAATGAAGTTAACGAGACTGGCCTACCCTATGACATTGTCATAGGAGGTGAAGAGGAGAGTAAAGAATACATAGAAGTTAAAGCTACCAAATCTGCTAAAGACTGGTTTGCTATATCAGTGAAAGAGTGGCAATTTGCAGTTGACAAAGGTGAATCTTTTAGCATTGCCCGCATCGTTTTGACAGATAATAAATTGAAAGCAGTCACAATCTACAAAAATCCAGTGAGACTTTGCCAATTAGGTGAGCTCCAGTTGGGAGTTTTAATTCCTAAACAGATGGAGTCTTCAATCATTTCCTAAACCCTGCTTGGATTCTGTGCCTTCAAATATTGAATATGATTCCACAAGATCTTCAACTTATTGTATCGATTGTTAAGATTTGTACTAGGCACCCAGAGGTGAGAAAGCTTCGACACTTTCTGTGCTTGCTGAAGCATATCTATCCTTTGTAATTAAGTTATGTTCGACACTTTCTGTGCTTGCTGAAGCATATCTATCCTTTGTAATTAAGTTATGTACTACTAGTCTCTAAATTTTCGTTTAATATAATACTCAATTGTTACAATGTTATTTTCAATGAATGCAAGAGCATTCCAATGGCAGAATGTCACAATAGCAGAGATCAGAATGCAATTTTTTTTACCAATCTATTTCACTTCCTCTACAAGTTTTTAGATTGAGAAGGCAATTAATGAAATCTTGCAAATTCGATGAAGGTAAGAATGCAGTGACACACGAGAAGTGGTCTCTTGGCATCACATAAAGTTCTGATAATATTAACCAAATTTCCTGCCTAGGTGCTATCTTTGTTTCTCCAGCACAAAGTCCCAACATGAATGACTGTTCAAAGGACTTGAAAATAAAGAATGTCAACATAAGTTACGGTCAGTATAAATCACAACACAGGTTCTTTTGGTGCTACATGTGATTTGGTAAACCCCTACTAGTTGGGAATAAGCCAAATGCTGCTTCTAGATAGATCCACAAAGGCTATAAAAGGGCGACAGGCCTTACAATAAATATATAATTATGTATGCTTTTATAAAAATTCTTGCTATGACCTCAAGCAGGCAACTCAAGCTTCACATTATTCTTCCAGCTGCAACAGTGATATGAAAGTGAGTTACAAGTTCAAAAATGGAAATATGGCTCAATGCTTGACGATTTTACCTTTGGAAGTAATAATAAAAGAAATCGGCATAAAGAAGAGTCTGAACAAGTCCCGAAATCCAAGCTGCATTTGCAGGAGGAGCACATGAGTAGGATATCAGTTTAATTACAGACGGTGATATTTTCATTTTGCATATATACAAAACTATGCAAGCGGCTGCCAAAAAAATAAAATTAACAAACATGATATATCCACAGAGAGAGAGAGAGAGAGAGAGAGAGAGACATACTTAACCAGTGAACAAAGTGTGGCTCAGTGAAGTAGCGATAAATCCAGTTCAATATGTATAATGACCGGTAAGCGCTGCAACAAGGAAGGATATATAGATTTGAGTTTCATCATTCATTTAACCAAAAAGGTACAACTTCAAACTGGGCATGGTGGCACCAAATATTGGTAGTTCAGATTTATTAGACATTGATGACACAAGTGTTACAACCAATTTTGTTAACATGAGAAGTAGACTGGATCTGTCATGAGATATTGAATTAGTCTTCTGTCAATGATACACATGATGCTCATAACTGCTGTCTAAGCCAGCTAAAGAATGTCAGGATGGGGATACTAAATTAGTCTGTTCACTAAATATAAAGGAAATTTGAGGATAAGAATGGTTGAAGAATGGCCAGGCATGCCCACGATGTTATTCTCTTTGGGTGATATCTAATTTTGTAGATAAAGTTCTAAACTCTAAATAATTCATCAATTGACCCAAGATCATATCTTCTGCCCACAAAACTAAGGAAATATAGATCAGTAGATGGAAATGAAGAAATGAACCAATTGCCAAGAAACCATTTTAGTTCACAATGGTTAACTCATCAAAGAAATTTGGAGAGAGTAGATGAATTATGATTTCTGCATCAGAATACGAGTCAGTAGCAACTCCAAGATATAAAGCCATTGTGAAACCTTTTTCTTCTCTTTCTTTTATCCCACCAAAACAAATTATTTACTCTTCATACTTCGACGAAACCTGGATCGTAATCCATATGGCATTCTTAATATTTAGCCTATGTTTGGCCCCCATTTTTTCAAAATTCATTTTCAACCACACATTCTCTTGTAAAATAATTTTACACGTAAATCGAAATTTTTCCTTACTTTTTAATTGCACATTCTCCAACAAAACACTATTTTAAAATGCATTCTTGCCAAAAAAAAGTGGCTCAAACAAGGGCTAAGCATCTTGCAACTCTCATTATTAATGGCACTGACTTTGAGGTTTAACTAACTTCTCCCATGGACATTCTTTTCATTTTGCCCAATGCCCATTCATTTACCTCATCATCCCCATGTTGCATGGATCTCCACATTTAGTTGCCAAATACATTTTTCATCTACTACATTTCTAAAGGGAAAGAGCCCCATAAGCATCTAGAACAATGCCATCTTCACACAGTTCAGGATCTCTCTTTCATCTTCTCAGAAACCAAGTTCCTTTAATTGATCCATGAACTGTGTATGAAAACTCTTGGCAACAATTTGTTTGGTGATAGAAAATGATTACAGCAGAATCGTGAGTGAATCTTCAGTAAAATATGTCCTCACCAAAAGAATACTAACAAAAAATGCATTTGCAGATTATAAGTTCACAGAAAGAATAAAAAATTACAGATAGCAGAGAATAAATATTTAAAGCACAGATTTAAAAGTCAATATCCTTAGTTGATACTCATGTAAGCTGATCGAGCAAGGCCCACGAAGGAAATAGCAAGCAGTTGTTATATTTCGCTGTCATAAGATTCACTCCAGTATATGTATTGTACACGTAAGCATACTAAAGAGTGTTATTATAACAAAATGTCGTTTGAAGACAGATTTAAGAATAGGTTGCTCTATAGATTGTAGATATTTAGACAAAAGACAAACATATATCGTAGTGTATATCACCACTTTGTTCACCACAAAAGATCCACATGTGAAGCATCCAACAAGTATCATGCACCAACGCACCAGGATATTTCCGACACAAATCATGCACCACTTGGCATGTCCTCTCTTTTTAAATGAAAAATAAATTCAACATACAAGTGCGACTGTGCGAGACAGAAGGTTCTAACAAGACTTAGACATGTGACCAGAACACACATGATGGGGGCCCTATTTCTTATATTTTAAAATTTTTGGCACGTGAGTGACATTGCCACAGCTTGTCAGCAACACAGGAAGCCCCATTTTGTAAATTTTTATACAAAATTAGGGAAAATTTTAATCATAAAACTATGTTTAAAACTTCAAAATAATGTGAAACTATACAAACTTCATGTGGCATTTGTTTTACATTTATTACATGCACCTATTTTTATTTTATTGACACTAGTAATACAAATTACGACCAAATCTTATTTTAATACAAACAACCAGTCCTCAACTTCAAATATTTCACCTGGAAGTTTCATAGTCAAAGTAAATAAACTAAGTATAAGTTTTGGTAAAACATAAAGAAGTATAAAAATAATTATAAAACGCATCAACGCATAATTTAAAGTATCGTAAACAACATTTTGCATCACTCTTTTGAAAAGTTACATGTGACGTTTCGTATCTGCGGTCATGTTCATATTCATGCTTCATAGGCTTCCAGATTGGATCTCACAAAATGAATGTTATGATGCTCAAAGAAACAAATTGACAATGTATACAGTTGCACAGGAGGTCTAATTTCTTCAAGGATAAATTTTGCAGGTTTTTTCTTATAATAACATATATCATTTACAAGAAAGAAGAACCACATGGTAGGGCAAGCTGCATTCAGCTTCTGGACTAATTTCTTCAAGAACATATTTTACCACCAATTCTTATGAAAATTGAGACCACAATCATGAATTAACACCTCACCAAATCACGGTGAGGTGGAAGGGCTACATGTCAAAGAAAACTTGGGTATGGCACTACATACTTAAAATGTAGTAAGTTAGCATTTCCCATGACTAAGCATCCACATGTAGAAGTATAAGTATAAACCCATGATATTAAAAATTAAAAATCAAGGAGTAGGAATTCAACAAGAGCCACAAAAGCACAGCTCCCCGCAACTCGATGCTGACACAAATCCTACCCTGAAACTCCCTTCATAAAGAAATTTGTATGCAACGAATAATATTAGATGGAAGGATAAGAATCTGGTAATAATGGATTACCCCAGAAGAAAAACATATTGCCCGGTCAAGTTATCGATGTTTCTTGTCCTCTGCAGCAGGACCAGCTGAGGAAGGATGGCTACAGCTTCCAAGTACAAGGAGAATGCCCACATTATCTGATCACTCAAATAAGCAAGAAATGAAAAGGTGAGTAATAAAACAAGAAGAACAGGCAATACTGCAGTTTTCTGAAAAGAATATTAATAAGATAAAGTAATAGTTCATTTTCATAATTTGGAGGAGCTAAATTATTTTCCACAAGTAATTATCCATGAACAATGTAAACTAAGCCATGAAATAATTGAACAATGGGGAAGCCTGAGAACCTCTTTGACAGTGAACTTTTCGTTTATGACTAGGGCCAATAGAAAACATGGCAGCACAAGGAAATAGTGGCGAAATGTGTCCTGGTCTTTGTCGTAGGATCTGCGGACGATCTTGTGATGCCTTATATACCAGACAATTGAGAAAGAGCTTCCCAAGAAAATTAATTTCATTAGAGTATTATAGAGTGAAATGTAGCGAGTAAAAAGATCCAAGTAGCGAGTGGCAAAGACAAGAGCATAGAGTTCCTTAGAGTTCCTGAGTCTTCAGAGAAATCCCTGCATATGAGAGAGGAAGTGGACATCAAATGAAGCTGATAAAAATTGGATGCAGCTCTCAATTACCTAAAGATAATTTCATCATACAGCTTCTTACTTCAATTTTTACAAGCAGAAACATAAAATCAATTGCAAGAAAAGGAGAAAAAACTTATTTTAATCGCCCAAAAGATGAATAAGAGGATGAATTTATATAAAGCATTTTACACTAAGCAGATGAATCCACAATACCACAATACGCTTGCAAGAATCATCAGAAACAATTC
Organism: Fraxinus baroniana; assembly: GCA_903798355.1. NCBI lineage: Eukaryota > Viridiplantae > Streptophyta > Magnoliopsida > Lamiales > Oleaceae > Fraxinus > Fraxinus baroniana. Next base: position 980 of record CAIGRO010283122.1, on the reverse strand, counting down.
ATTATCAAGACAAGATTAAAAAACACAGCAGTTCAGACTTCAGATTACTTCTACATAGACATCAGTGGAAAACAATGTTTTCTATTGTCTTCTGTCCCCAGCCCCCCCCCCCCCCCCCCCCCCCCCCCCC
>CAIGRO010283117.1:0-12758 GCA_903798355.1 Fraxinus baroniana | reverse complement strand
CTCCATTTCCAAGCTTGATTGTGAACGCTTGATTTCTACCAGGATTGCAACATGTATCAATGAAAACTCTAATATAAATGTTAGAGATAAGAATAATTTATTTGTTATATCAAAACTCGAAATCAACCATATGTCAACAATTTCCCTCATTTCGATTATGACAAACAAGATAATTTGCAGAATATGATTAATTATTTATCATGCAATTTGTATTCCCCATATCTTTTGCAAATTGATAACCATGTATTCAAAATATGTGTTTCTCTCTTTCTTTCTCTCTTCCCCCCTTCTTCATATACTCATATATCATCATAAATGAATTATGCATAATCATCTCACTTTGCATTCCCCCTTTTGACATAAACAAAAAGTATAAGGCAAAACATAGAGCAAAATAACCATAGCATTAATCATAAAACAAGATAACCATAGATAAAGTTGTCTAAAACAAAATAAGTCATAACATAAAGATTGTTGATAAATCATAAAAAAAAATATAAAGACAATCTATACCAGCAACAAAAACGAGATCTACTGCTCTAGAGGAGGCAATGGAGGGAAAAGTGCATAGAAGTGAGCGTATAAGGCGTTCTACTGAGCTTGCATGTCCGCCGCTGTGCTTGGATGGCATTCTGTTGAGCCCAAATATAGTCATGCTCGACTTGCACCTCCCGAAGCATCCCGCCAAGTCCATCCACTGAAGATGTAAGAGAATCAATACGGCCATTGAGGAGGTTGTAGTGATCCTAGGTAAATGTGAATCCACCAGACGAAGAGCGAGGAGCACTAGAGGCAGGAACATCATGAGGTGGGTGTGGAACTGGTGATATATCATAGTATCATCATCTTCATCACCTTCAAAAGGTAGATTCGATGGACCCGAGGTAAGGTCGAACCCTTCTGTGTGTGCCACATATTGACCATATTCTTTTACTATTTTCATTCGTTTAAAGGTTTGGAACTTAAACAACTTCATTTTTGTAATTTTTAAAGTTCTGTTCTTTTATTTTGTTGATTCCGTCAAGAATCTCGACATGTCTTAAGAAATAAGATGGTACTTTTCTCCATTGATCTCAACATGGATTGTGAAAAATAAAAAATAAAAAATTTAATTTTATAGAAATATATATTTGTAAACCAGGATTAAGAGATTTTGATCCAGTTTGACAAAACTAAAGGAAATAAAAATAGTATATCATTTCTATACCTCAATTTAGCTTTCCTTGCTATGTACCAACCAAATGATGCTTTCTAAATTGGGAAATTCATAAATTTTTAAAATTAAATAATATAAACTTATTTTCTTTTTTGATTTATCAATCAATTCAAAATCCTAAAGGGATAATAGCCCAAATGGTCACTAAACTTTGCAAAAGGTTCTCAAGAGGTTATCGAACATTAAAAATCACCTTATTCGTCACTGAACTTTGTGTTTTACAACCGCATTCATCACTGAACTTTGCGTTTTATAAACCCATTCATCAGTGAGCTCACGGCCCGTCTAAACATTGACGGAAAGCATATGTGGTTGATGACATGGCTACATCAGCAGTGGCGGACCCAGCACCCGGCGAGGGGGGGCGGCCGCCCGTGCTGGGTCCGCCGGAGCATTCAATTTCGCCGGCCGCCGCTACTGAAGAAAAGAGAAAACAGATAACAGAGGCTGGGGGAGGAAGAAGACAGGAGGAAGAAGGATATGTTTGGGCCATTTTTTTTATTTTTGTCCATTTGTTTTGGGTGAGAGAGTTGGGCCTTTTTTAAAAAAAAAAAATAGGCCCAATTAAATTAAATAACTTCCATCATCACCATTCACCAGCATTTGGGCAGCCACACGGAAACACTTTACCAGCCAGAAATTGGGTTTCAAATTTGCGGAGTAGAGATTTCCATCTTCTTCTTGGTCGGAGGGTAATTTGAGGAAATTGGAGCTTGATCAGACGGTGGGTAGGAAATGGGTAGTTAAAATAACAATTAAGATGAAAATTGGGTACGACGGTGGAATTAAGTTAAGAATCAGGTTCTTGTAGGGAAGAAGAAGCAAATTGCAAGCTCCCATGGAGGTTTGAATATGAAATGCCAACCAGAGGAGACGTGATTTCACACAGGACCACAGGGAAGAATCAAACTTTTTTTTTATATTTGTATATGAATATTGTACCAAATCTTTAATTAAATATATGAATTCTTTATTCTTTATTTGCATTTGCTTCGAATCTTATATTCATCTCGTATATAGACCAAGGTATCAGATTCAGATCCCTACACAAAGAGAAGAATTAGTAGTAGGGACTATCAAATTGTAATATAAAAACATGATCAAGATTGTGTTTCATTGTAATTAAACTGAAATTTGGGGTTGAGAAAGTAAAGAACACACTCAAAACACAAAGAGGAAATGTTATTTCAATTGTGAGTTTCTTAACAGTGCCTTGATCTATATTCTAAGATAATCTTGAATTCTAATTATGAGAGCAACAATAAACAAAATAAATTCAGAACACAAATTTATAGAAGTTGAATATTTCATCTAACTAAAGACCATAGACCAAGTTTAAGATCTAGTTTATATCCAATATCAGTGCACATGTCAAGTTTCTGCACATATCCAAACTCCTCTGGTATCATAAAGCAACCTACATTCTCAATCCCTTCATCAACGTCCGCCCGTGCTGAAGCTTTGTGCTGGGTCCGCCCCTGTACATCAGTGGCTTGATGTGTCAGTTGGTAAATGCCAAGTCAAGTAAGTGCTGCACATGTGGATTTTTATTTTTATTTTTTAAGTAACACATTTAAAAAAAAAATGAGGGAGAAAAATTTGAAATGATTTTACCCTCAAGTTCCTCAACCTTTCACGTCTCTCTCACAGCACACGTAAGAAAATCCCCAAATTCCTCGACAACCTCCTCGCGAAGAACCCAAAAACCCAAATCCCAAATTGAAACTCCTACAAGCAAACCATTGAAAAACAGGGAAATAAGAAAATGCACAAATATATCCAGCATTCATAGAAACTTGATTAAGAAAGTGCTCCAGTACACAAAATCACTTCTTTAAATGTCCAGTATTCACAGAAACTACATCATTTCGCTATACCAAAATTACAGAAACTTGGATGCCTATACTTCAAAGCATTGCTTCAAAAGAATACCATATGAACCCACAAAAATTCTCTTAAACATTTACAAAAATTTCCCAAGAGTGGTTGCATTCCAGCCCCTCGAAAAAATCAACTCCATTAAGGCTGTATTAGAGGCTGCTTTCTCCAAATTCTTGATCCTCCTGCATTATAGGCTGCTTTCTCCAAGTTCTTGTTCTCTAAAATCGTCTTCCCGGATTATCGTCCGTTCACAACGTCTTGATAACGGATAACTTTCCGCAATAACACATGCGACGGTTTGTATCCGAGGAAGACGCCATATTTGCGCAAAATAAGGATGGTGAACATGAAGATTTTTGGTCTAGCAGACCTCGAATTGGACGATTACGTGTTCCTGGAGGTGGGATGGAAGCACGTTCAGCTGAAATTGCGGTTTGCAGGGCTGGAGTTCCAATTTGGGATTTGGGTTTTTTAGGGTTCTTCGAGAGGTGGAGGTTGGGGAATTTGGGGATTTTCTTCTGCGTGCTGTGAGACGGAGAGACGAGAAATGTGGAGAAATTTCCGGTTAAATTCATTTCAGAGTTTTTTTTTTCAAAAGAAAAATCGTGTTTTTCTTTAAAAAAAATAAGTTCACGTGCACTTACTTGACTTGACATCCACCAATTAACAATCAAACCACATATGCAATCACGTATGCATTCCATCAATTTTTGGACGGATCATAAGCTCATGGGATTACAAAATGTAAACTTCTATGGTTGAATGAAGTGATTTTAAAGTTCAGTAATCCCTTGTGAACCTTTTGCAAAGTTCAGTGATCATTTGAATTATTATTCCAAATTCTAACCTCGTTTCTCTTTGTAACGATTTTTTTTCCTGATTTTGCTTTTATAGGTAGCACATTTCGTCTCCTCATAATTTATATGGACATAAAAATGAGGTAATCTCAAATCTGTAAATAAAAGTAAATGAAAAATAAACTTAGAAGGATGACAAGTGCAACTAAAATATAATTAATGTAAGAATCAAGTTGATATTTATTAAAAATAAATCGATATAAATATCCTGGTTGGTTTAAGTTAAAAATTATATTTTAGTAGATTTCATAAAATCGCATGGTTCAAAAATTGTTAAAATTCTAAATTTTATAAATTGTGCGATTAAAAATAAGTTGAAGGAAAAAATAAGAGCATTTAACCTCTGTTTGAACTAATTTTTTTGAAAATGAGAATAAAAAATATAGTCGTTATTGAAATTCAAACAAGAGATAAAAAATTTAAATTTAAATATTAATATGATGAATAACGACATATTTTTCATCATAGGTCAAGGCCTTGGGTCAAATTTGTTCAAAGGAAAATCTGATTTACGCTCCTAGTCCTCATCAGCTCCTTGATAGTCATTTTCCAAAGAGTCGTGCTGCTCTACCAGGTCTGGTAGAGGCCTGGTAAAGCAACAGTGAGGAGAGGGGCGGGGGCTGGGTTTTTTACATTTGGGGGGTAGTTTTGAGGTGGGTCCCGAGAAGAAGCTTTGCCAGGCCGGTACCNGGTACCAGGCCTGGCAAAGCAGTTTTGTTCTTTTCGAAATCAGTACCTGGAAATTCAGCCCCTCGTTGACCCTGTCCGGCTTTTTCTTGCATATTTTAATAAACCCCCAATTTTTCTTCCCTCCACATTTCTTATAGGATTTGTTTCTGTCGCCCTCAATACTAGATGGTTGGCATGGCTGGAATCAGGTTGCCGCCGGAGGATGCAGACGTCTCGCAGGCGACGCGGCAGGTGGCCGCCGTAGATCTGATCTCCGACGACGATCGGTCCGTGACGGCAGACTCCTGGTCCATTAAGAGCGAGTACGGCAGTACTCTCGATGACGAGCAGCGCCACGCTGATGCCACCGAAGCCCTCTCCGTTGCTGCCTATCGTGCCCCCTCCGAATACAGGTCCTTTCTGTCATTTCACTAATCCTCCGAACTTCATGGTTTTTTCCGTTAGGAAATTAATTTTCGTTTATGAGAAGAGTGCGGAAGAGAATGGCCACCTCGTAATTAACGATGGTCAATGTAATTTGTGGAGTTGATTTTACTTTATTTGTCCTATGTATTTCGTTAATTTTAAATGCATATTTCGAATAGGTGATTAATTGAGTTCATATCACCACAACGATTTTGATTCGGGTAAAGTATTATATTTCCAGAAGAAAATGGACCCTTCATAACTAACGCAGGTCGATGTAATCTATGGACTTGATTTTACTTTATTTTATACTATGTGTTTTATTAATTTTTAATGTTGCATAGTTGGGAATTATGATTCGATTAGTTGTTACAGTATAACAATTTAATACGGATGAAGTTTAATACTTTTTTGTAAACAATTTGCTTTCACACGATAGACAGAAGAGAGAAGTTTTTATAATGAACCAAAAATATTGATTACTTGTATTCGGATGTGATGCCCTTTGATCAAAACACTAATAAAATACAATACTATTTGTTAAAAGGAATTATTGTTGCCGAAATTTGAGCTATAGGCAGTTATCCACAATTTGTGAAATTTCCTTATTGCAACGAGCAGTTCTGACAAGGAGGAGCCAGATGCTGAAGCGGTTTCATCATTGCTGGGTTTTCAGAGTTATTGGGATGCCACATATGCAGATGAGTTGGCGAATTTTCGGGAGCATGGTCATGCTGGTGAAGTTTGGTAAGTGTTGCCTTAATTTTGTAAGTTATTAAATGTTCACCTTTGGTCATTATCTTTCAACTTGACTGAGATACACTTCATGCTCTTCTCATTGGAATTTTAAAAAATATAAAGTGGTTGCAACTGTAGACATTTTTTGGGGAGTAGTTAGCATGGGATGTTTGGCAACTTTGCTTGAATATGTTCTCCTATATCTATTAGGCCTAGCCCAAAATATTATTTCAATGAATCGGTATAAAAGAGAATAAGTATATGCATGTTTTTTACTTCACCTTATCCTTGTGTGGATCATATACAAATTCAAAACTTTTTCACCATCTGTAAGAAGCTGTAAAATGGTTAAATATTCAGGTTTTATTCCTCTCTGGAGACGGATTTTTCTAGGAGTTGGGCTCCATAATCTTCAGTAGTACTCGAGCAAGTTCCACTCTTGCTAATTTCTCTTGGGGTTGGGGGATGGCAAAGTGTTCGGTCATTACAGCGCCAGCATGGACATGTGAGGGCAATTATTTTTCACATGCCCCCATGTGGGTTACTGGTGACTTCAAACGTGGGGCTATCTTAGGGTCGCCGACAAGATATCAGAATCTTGCTGCTCTTAACAAACTTGAGTATTTGCTTCTATTTGTTCTATGGCTCTTAGACTCATCCTGTATTCAGGCAATTATTGGGGAATCCATGTCATATCCATGTTTCCACGATCTACTTCTTGATGATTTCTGCTATATTTCTTTTGATCATCTGATAGTTATTATTTAATACTAACTTTGCTCTTAAACTGGATGTGTCAGTATACTCACAAATACATGGCATCCTGCATTTTTAGCCTGGAAAAAAACCAGCAAAACAAGAATTGTGGGAGAAGGTCACCGCAATAATTCAAATAACAATAAACCCCCTTCCTCTTTTCTCCTCTTTTTGCGTTGCAAGTGAAAAAAATATGTGAAACTGTATTTTTGGAGCTATACTTAATGCAATGTACTGTATCTTTTCCATTCTGTAGGTTTGGAGCTGATGTGATGGAAATTGTTGCTTCTTGGACCAAAAACTTGTGCATTGGAATATCTCAACGTCACTTGCCAAATCATGTAGATAATGCAAATAATTTGTCTGCTGGAGAGCCTGAAAAGGAGTTGTCTAACTGGAGTGTGCTGGACGTTGGGACTGGTAATGGTTTGCTTCTTCAGGAGTTTGCAAAGCAGGGGTAGGGATAATTTCTTTATGTTCTGCAGCAATTACTCGTTCTTGGAGATACCTAGAATTTTTTTTTTATTTACTTTAAATTGAAAGTCGTCAGCTCGGCATGTTGCGTCTTTCTTCTTTGGTGCATCATTTGTCTGTAGCATTATTTTTATGATCACCTCAAGAAACTTTTATAAAGTGCACCTTAGAAAAAAAATTCAGATATGGCGGGAAGAGGAAAATTTGATGCAAGAAGAGACTCCTACCTTAAATATGTATATTCCTCTGCTTTATTAAATTATAAAAGAACAAATTACTTTGTAATAGCTACAGATGGGTTATGCATAACCTTTTTATTTTTTATTTTTTTGGATATCATTCTAATGGTATTTTTGCAAAGTTATGCAGCCACTATTGGATATTTGTTATGATGTGATTCCTTATATTCGTTTTTGGTGAACAATGATTGAGTTTCAATACCTACAATGCCTGTTAGAAGGCAGAATAGGACATTTATTTTGGAGAATAATAGCCGATTTGATGGGGGAAGTTTCTTTTCTTTCTAAAGTCGGAATATGGAAGGATAAATCCCTCGTGTTGGTGTCCATGTCCATTTAAATTTTTTCACATGATCATGTTGTTTTGATGGCATCTCTTATTTTCAGTTGTTTGTTTCTCCTTCTTTCCACCATCATCAGTTGTATGCTTATGTGCTTATAATTTTTTGTGATTTTCTCACATTTTTGTCTATCATCCTTGAAACCTTAAAAATCCCAAAAGCGAAATGGCGCTCTTAAAAGTGGGTAAATCACTAGCAAATATAGCATTTCGAGGTAAGTACTATAAGAGACGATTTAGATACTTATAGCTGGAGGCAATTTATTTGTTGGAAACTCGTGGAGATGTATTATCAGCGTCCGGACACGAGACTGGCTCCATAAACTAGAACATGGAAGGACAGAATAAGAGGTGAATGTACATTCACGTGCAAAATGCCACTATCCCGTAATATGAGCGTGGTTTTATAATATAAATAGCATTGGCAAGTGTAGGAGAAAGAGCTCCAACTTCTCAGTTTGGCCAACGCTTGTGACAACTTGATATGGAAAGTGAGGCACGGTTGATGCATAGTGTGCTTTTGTATAGACCTATTTAATACAGACCATTGCTTAAACAAGAAAGAGGGAGAGAGAGCGTCTACATGTACCTTCGAGGATACTTGTGATCTTTATGGTTATTAACATGCTGGGGACTATTTGTTACATGGTCATGATAACGGCCAAAAAGATGCACAAATGAAGAAACTAGGTGCTTCGAAATTTTTAAAAGTTATTGGTACTCGGCCTATGTTTGAAGCGCACATCACTATGTGCTTTGAAATTCTTAAAAGTTGATTCGAATGCTGTTTGGAATTCAGTATATTATCTTAAATGTTTTTCTTAAGGCTTGGGAGCCTGAAAATTCTTTTCTATTGTTGGAACTGCCTTAACAATTTTGTCTAAATTTAGGTATAGGTAGTCTGTTAATTTGTATCATGAATTTATCACTTCTCCTGTGACTTTGAACAGCTTACGAAATGTTGTTTGATGATGTTCTATGCTATGCTCTTCACAAAAGTAAATAGGGACGAGATATTTTGTTTACTGAAAATGTTGTTTTATGATCATCGCAGGCTATTCTTGCTGATCTCTGTGTGTGTATGTTTTTTTTTTTTAATATTTAATGTTATGGCATGTAAAATTTAGTCTCGATCTTTTATACTTAAAATTCTGAAACTTCTGAAGAACTAATTGTGGTACTTCTGCATCTAAGGTTCTCTGATCTCACTGGAACGGATTATAGTGAAGGAGCAATAGATCTTGCTCGAAGCCTTGCCGATCGTGCTGAATTCACCAATATTAAGTTCTTGGTAAGTTATATCCTTATTTTTTTTCTCACGACAATATGACCTGTTCTCTCATTTGTCTCTACAAGGTTAATATAGTTTTGCGAATTTTAAAACATTTTCAAGATTTATTACTGGATATACCACGAAGTGATTGTTTGTTTGCCGAGGTGTGTTTGTTTTGATCGCAATATTAATAAGAATGTCATGCTAGATGCTACGCTTATAATTTAAACTTGAAGTTTGTGTTTAGGACACTGAAAAGTTGAAAAGGCCAACTTCGTTGACTTTAATGAGGTAGGAATTTAGGGGAGTATAATGTACCCCCAGACCCTCTATTTGGCATTTATAATGTTACTCCGTAAGTCCTAGAGTTAGCAAGTCTAAGTGGACAAGCTTATATTTCTTCTTTCTCAATGAACGATATTATCTTGTGACGAGACCTAAGAAACTCTTACATGGACAAAGTGTCCAATACGGCGACACGATTTTTTGAAAATATACGTCGCCGACACATTGATTAAAATATATTTTTTAACCTTCTTAATTTAAAACTCTAAAATAATAAAAAAAAAATTATATTTATTGCATCATATATATAAATAATTAAATAAGAAATATAAATCAAACTTGAATTTTACGTGGTAAGGTAAAACAATTAATCTACATAAAATTTTACATGTTGCTTTGTTAAAGGATAAAGATGCAAAAAAAGTAAAATATATTCTGCAAAAAGAAATTTTACAGTGCATTTAATGTTATTGGGCCAAACAATTTGAATTGAAAATTTCACAGATTCTTCATTGGTTTTCTTCCTTAGCAGTCACGTCTTTTCATTTCCTCTTTTCTTGTTTTCTTCCTCGGTCTTCACATTTCTTCTTCACAGTCACCGTATGCATTTCTTCAAATCATCTGTTTTTTACCGTTTTCCTTCCGCCATCTGCATTTCTTCGTCTCCGACATGCGGTGTCCAATACGTGTTGGATACCGAGACGTCGACGCTATGTGCTTTACAGGACAAGACCACTGACATTTAATGCCACATGATTGACAACTTCCCTTGTTTTGAAAAATTTAGAGAACTTAAGGGTATCCTTCCTTTATAACATACAAAAGACGAAATATTGCTGTATTATTAAGATGAGGCGCTGGACAATTATGTGACATGAGCATTGTACTTTTATCTTGTTATAGATGTAGTCGGTGTATAATTTAAATTTTATGGTTGGAGATGTCTATTACTGGAAGAAAAAAAAATGTGTTTTCAGAGTTTAATCTACAATAATGGCAATTACTTCCTAATTTTTTGTATCTTCGGTAAACACTGTCCATTGCCCACAGGGCAATGGTTCAGAGATTGGATAAAATTATTACTAGTACTGATGACAGTGCATCATGAGACTACATCCTTATCCAGGCTGTGGATTAGTGACCTTGGAGCATAACCTGTGATTACATGATGTAATCCTCTTGGTGAATTCGATGTCTAAAAATTTCCCTTGTGGGTACAAATAACAGTAACCCTTGTTGAATCATTATGACCATTATGTTTCAACCAAACTAGCTGCAAAGACGGACCCGCATGCAGTTCATGAAGTAAACAAAGATTGAACAGAGCTGTTTTATTATAAATATTCGTCTCTGCAGGAAGACGTGTTTAAAGTTTTGATTATACTTTGTTTCCTCTTTCATAACATGTTTAATGGTGCTCAGTTTGTGTCCTCAAAATATAATTGATCCTAAATACAATCATCTCATTACAACTTCTCTTAAAAAGGATAAGCAAGGGAGTCTCAGTTGATTGCACTAATATCAATTCAAAATACACCAAGTTTGTAGAATCAACTGTTGAGGGATGCAACCTAAATTTTTGGTAGTAGACCCCCTTTTATTTCTTTTATCCGAGGGTGCAAGCATCCCAGCCCAAAAAATTTCACAGAAAGTAAAAGACCATGGTAACTGTTGTGAGGATAAATGCACAGGATGAACTGTGCCAAGTGCCCTGCTGGTGTTAATTTTAGATAGTTAATGGTCCTATTATTTGGTCTTTGTATCGTACATGATCATTATATATACTTTCTCTTGTACAAAAGTTTATCTTTTTCTTCTGAATTTTGGTTTTCAGGTTGATGACATTCTGGATACCAAATTAGATAAGAAGTTTCAGCTTGTTATAGATAAGGGGACTTTAGATGCTGTTGGATTGCATCCTGATGGTCCTTTCAAAAGGTGAAATAAATTCTTATGTTACTTGGTGTCTTTTTTTTTTTTTTACCAGGTCTTGTAATTCATGACACTGTGGATCAAGTTCTATGTATCTAATATAGTCGTTCACCAGAAATGAAATGAAGTTTCCTAATGTCTCCAAACTAAATGGATTGACAATTTGACAATTGTTATTTTCTGTTTCAGGTCAATGTATTGGGACTCCATCTCCAGTCTTGTGGATTCTGGTGGATTATTGGTGAGCATCTGCAATATATGATCCGCTTTTATAACCATTATTATGTCAGTCATGTCTCAGAATTTCTACCTGCTTTTAAACCTTCATTATGTGAGCTTGTTTGATTTTTATCACGCGACTGTGGGAAGATTGAATTTTGTCTTCAGGAAATGTATGAATTTGACGCTTATCTACTTCTGAATAAAGAATCATATTTTCTTGTTTGTTACAGGTTATTACGTCATGCAACAGTACGAAAGATGAGCTGATACAAGAGGTGGAGGCTTTCAATCAAAGGAGTGGTGTGTCTCCAGAATCTGACACTGCTGTTGACCTAGATGCATCCAGAGATCCCTCTCCATTCCAATACATCGACCATGTTCAGTCATATCCAACATTTACGTTCGGAGGATCAGCTGGTTCACGTGTTGCCACTGTGGCATTTCTAAGAAACTAAAATCCCAACTCATTTCAACGTGTTTTTACTAGTCTCATCAACTTATATTGAGTTGTTGCTATTTATGTAGAGAAGTACAAGCATACTCAATTTTTGAAACGACGATATTGCCTTGGGGTATATATACTCGTTTTTGGCTACTAATGTAACAGTAGAAGGGAAAAGTGATGGATTGTGGTTTTTGCGCATTCAAATGACATACTCATTTCCTGATTTCTTTATCCCATTCCCCTTTCTTTAAATTTGATAAATGACTAGCTGTTCATACTTCCAAATTCACATTATGACAGGCGTTTGGAATTTGATTTTTATTTTTGAATGCTTCCTCAGGTGTCTGACTGTTTTAGCTTAGCTGATCAGTAAAATGTTATTTGGCCATACGTATAATGCAATTTCTTCATATTTTCACAAGGTGCACTTGGTGATTTATTTATGTATCATACAAATTCTTCGCATTGTCACGTAAGGTGCAAGGAATCAGGTTGATGTTTACCGGCCAGGAATCTGTTACATCTGAATTCTAGGATTCTTAGTATGTACCAGGTTGGTGTCCACGCAAGGTGCGAGGAATCAGATTGGTGCGGGGAACATGGCCGTACCTTCGCGTAAGGTGTAAGGAATCAGGTCGGTGTTTACAGGCCAGGAATTTGTTGTTGAATTATTCTACGTGTACAGGAAAAAACACTGTTATGACTGCTTCTTTTTTTTCATTTTTTTTTCATTTTTTTATTTTTATTTTGTCATCTTCCAACGATAATCTGCCCAATGTTTATAAATATGATTTAAGTGAAAAAATTCCGTACCTATAGCATTGTTTGTTGTTACATTTGAATTATAAAAAGGTAATTCGCACGTATCGTCCTCACCTTTTACTATTATTGTGGAAAACGTTCTTACCTTTCATTGTTCAAAAGGTCATCTTCATCTGATGCTACCAAAAATCGCACCTATTGAGATCCGAGCTTGACGACTGAAAACGAGCACGAGCAAGACCT
>CAIGRO010283089.1:0-10322 GCA_903798355.1 Fraxinus baroniana | reverse complement strand
AGTTGGTAATTAGTATAAATGCAACCGGATTCATATAGAAATATGGAATTAATTTAGTTAAATAAAATTAATTTGAACTCGAGAAATGTAAATTGAATATGTTAGAAAATTTCGACCGGCTAAATATAATTAAATGATATGAAAATAGGTGATTGAGATTAAATGGATAGCTACGGTGAACTCATTAATCCTAACGCTTAGACCATTATATAAAAAGAAACATCTTTTATGCTTCTAATTTATTTAAAATAAAAAAATCATAAAAAGAAAATAAGACTTTTTATTAGTACTCAATCAAATCGAAGTTAGGAATAATTGAACCATCGGTTAGATAGTAATCCTCGTGAGAACGATAATTCGAACTCTTAGATCCAATTTACTACTTGTTACGATCCATAACTTGTGGGATATAAAATCGACAGCAGCCACTACTGTAATTTTTATAGAATGTATTTACCGTAATAATTATGTCCTAGGTTCAATAGTGTTTTTTTAAAAAAGAAACGCCTTCAAAGCTTAGGCGGAATTTTATATTCCATTGTAGGCACCCTTAATTTGACAGCCAGTCCGCAGGTTTCTTTCGTTCTCTATTATATCTTTGCAAAGTGTTGGAATGGTGTTGACCTTTTGAGCAGCTTTGAGCTCAAAATTAAGTGGAATCCATACTTCGAAATTAATTTAATGGACCAAGAGTATTCAGATATACTCTAGGAGAAAAATAACATGATATATTTATTTGTCAAAATCATTAAGTATTGAATGTAATAATTGAATTAAAAGTCACCCACTTAAAATATGGAAAATAAGTTGGGGTTCGACCCAATTTTATGGATTAATGGGTGATGATCTTCATCATGCTTGTGGATTAAATTCTTTTTTTTGCCGATTTTTCTAGTTTGAACAGATAAATTGTTTTTGTCCAAACAGTCACCCCTATTCATTGAAAGTTCTGTTTAAACAATCACCCGAAAAAAATATTATAGACGGTTCAAATGATCACGAATAACTTTATAAATTGCATGCCTTTCTGGCAGATTTTACACCCCACGAAATATCTTTTACTCGACACATTTTGTATTTGATAACAGTTTTATACAAAAAAATCTGTTAAAATGGCGTAAAACAACTTATTTTCATATGATATTTTTTTTTTAAAAAAAATAAAAGGTGCAAAAAAATATGTTTTTCTAGGGACATATTTGGTACTGCTTCTTTCCCTCATTTCAAATTATAAAAACAAGACATTTTGATATAAATCATCATCAAATGACGAAACATACTAATTAATGGAAGGTTGAAGATAAAAATTGAGCAAAAATTGAGAAGCTTAACTGCAATAAAAATGTAATGTATCAAAAAAATTGTGGTGGCAATATAACTGCACTATAAAATATTTCTATACTTCATTTTTAACCATATGTAAATTTAATTAAATAGACTAACATAAAACTAAGCAAAACCAATCACTCTAAATTCATCCAATAATAATTATCCTCATTATATGCTGTTTGGACATTTATATTCTTTTAGACTCTAAATTCAACTAAAACCGTAAGAGTGCATTTGATTGTCAATATCTTTCATGAAAAATATATTTTTTTTTTTACCTAATTTTCTACTTTTGTGCTGTTTGATTGATAATTTTTCCGACGAAAATATTTTCATACTTTTGGTCACGTGACCATATTTTCCTTGAAACAAGGAAAATATTTTCTTTAGGGAGAGATTGTTTTTATTTTCCATTTAATTCACTCTCTCATCTATCTCCTCTCTCTCATCTATCCAAAAATAAAAAAATAAACAAATATAATATTTTCTACGTTAGAATCTAAATCAATCAAATATATTTAATTATTAATTGTTATACAAATAAGTACTAAACAATTGAATTGCTTAGAATTTATTTTCTTTTCATGCAAACTTCATGCTCTCAATCAAACGCACCATAATATCTAACATCTTATTCATAAAATATATTCTTTTAGATCTTTTAAGCTTACTTTTATATTTATCCTCATTAATTGAGTTCTCCAAATTTAGAATTAAATTTCTTTATCGTGCCTAGTATTTGGTTTTAGATATTTTGTAATTCACAATTCTGTAATCAAAAGGACTGAATTGTACTATATTTAAAAGGTCAAGGAGTAATGTGCAAATAATTGAAAATAGTGTTATTAGGTTTAGGGTTCGAGAATGACAAAATGAGAAAAAATGGCGCGAATTTTCGTTAGATTGTCGTCAAGATTTGGCTCGATCTACAAAAACACAAATATCGTTGCTAGACTCTCGCCCCTCCTTCACTCTAGCGACATGCTGTCGCTCGATCGTTGTTGAGCCCTTGCTCGAGTGTCGTGGTTATTCGGAAAAATTTTATTTCGCAATTTAAAGGCTTGTTACTCGACTCATTCGTTTCCTAACCTACCTATATACTAAAACACATCTGTACGAAAATTGACAGAGTTGAACATTGAGAGAAAAAGATCAGAGAGATTCCTTTATATTTTTATCCCTCAGCCTTAGTCCAGTGTTGATTGTTTTGGTGAGAAAAATATTGTTCCAATAATCTAAATACCGAATTGCATTTCCTCTACATCTGGTCAGAGTTCTGAAAATCAATGGAAGTTGACTGGAGTTCTATTCTATGAAGAACAAGGTGTTCTTCGTTGATCCACGGGAGATAAACGATTTCACAAAGTTGGGAGTGATGTATGGTAGCAGATTCCATGGAGAACTTTGGCAACGGCAGCTAAAGATTGGTGCATGGGAGCACAGGATCCAGGGAGAGCTGTTAGGAGAGCAATCGGGAGATCAGATAGACTATAAGTTGTTAAAATCGTTTATAGTGGATTGTCTGACAAAGTGCCCGGAGTTTTTCCCAGTTGGATTTCTCCAAGATCATCCGTATCTTATTTACTGCTTTATTTATTGTTTTGATTGACAGTGGTATTTAAACATAGGATTAAATTGACATGATTGAATAATCATCTAGAGATAATTAATTAATATTTTAATTTTGTATATAATACCTATTCACCCCTCTTTAGGTATAGTTAGGGTCGAACTACGCGTTTTTAATTGGTATCAAAGTCTTATATCAATTCCTGACCTTTATTATATTATTCTAGATGAATCAGTTATTGTCCGTGCTTCCATTTTTCGACGGAAGCAATTATGCTTACTGGAAAGTTCGAATGAAAGCTTTCCTTAAAGCACTGGATGAACGTATTTGGATTAGCGTTCAAAATGGGTAGGCTCCACCTACAACAGCTGTTGTAGGTGTCAACAACTGTTGTAGGTGTAGTTACACCCACTGATATCTCACCGTGGTCTAAAACTAATTTAGACGAATATAATTGGAACAGTAAGGGCTTTCATGACATGTTCATGATTGCGTCTGCTGAGGAGCTTAGGCGAGTATCGATGTGTGTGAAACTGCTAAAGAAGTTTGGGATAAATTAGAAACCACACACGAGGTTATCAAAACTATTAAAAACTCTAAATTACAGATGTTGACCAATAAGTTTGAAGAGATTAGAATGAAGGACGATGAATCGTTCTATGAATTCTATGCGAAGTTGAATGATATAGTTAACTTTAACTTTAACTTAGGCGAAAAGATCCTCGAGTCTAAATTTTTTTGAAAAGTCCTAAGATCACAGGTTTAGACCTAAGGTTATTGCGATAGAAGAGAGTAAGGATTTAGATGCTATTAAGATTGAAAAACTCTTAGGATCACTTCAACCTTATAAACTCACAGTCTCACAACCTAAAAAGGTTAAATCCATCGCCATGAATACTGTTAGAGAAGTGAAGAGCGAGTCCACTGATACTGAGACCCTTAGGGACGATGAAATAGCTTATTTCGTTAAAAAAATTCAGAAGGTAGCGGAATGGTGAGGTCCCTAGTAAACTCTCGAGAGGTAGACGTGAGAAAAATACTTCTAAGACTCCCGTTAAGAAATCTCAATCTCTCCAATGCCATGAATGCAAGGGGTATGGTCACATTAAGAGTGAATGTCCTAATTTGAAGAGGAGTTCAGGTAAAGAACGTCGTAAGGATTTAGCCGTGACTATGAGTGATGAGGAGTCAGATTATAGTTCTCAGAATGAGACATCTGGTGGTGAGGATGAAAAAAAATTCATGGCCTTCACTTCGATTGCTACATTCGAATCTGACCGTGAGATTGAGAAGGTTGAAAGAGAGGATGAGAATGAATAGTCTGATGATGAGACTGACATTCACAAGTCTTATCATGAATTATTTGAGGAGAGTCTCAAAATTAAGGTCAATAAAACCGTCTTGAAAAAGGTGAACGAGCTTGAATTTGAACGTGAAAACTGTTAAATGACCTTCAGGACTCGACTAGAAAATTGAGTGAGTTTAAACTGGTTAATGAAAACTTAGAAATTAAAGTTAAATCATTGACTACTGCTCTTTATCGATAAATCTAATGCTCAACTCCAATCGTTTATGAGTGGCTCACAGAAGCTGGACAATCTGCTTGGGATGAACAAGCCTGCTGGAAATAGGCATGATCTGGGTCATGTTGATAACCATGATGCTACTGCTAGCACATCCAGGACCACGTTCGTTCCTGCCACCAACAAAGCTCGTGAGATTGCTTATCCTAAACCCAAAGGTAAGCATGCCATAGGATCGAGATCTACCCGACAACGTAGGGTCAATCATCCTGCTTTTTCGGCAACAACCTCCGAGTAGGTTTGAGCCTAGGTTCATTTTCACTTGCCACCACTATAGTGTACTGGGACACACTAGACCTAGGTATCGTAACCATGTGACTAGAAGTAAGAATCAAGATTTCACTAGCAAGGTTAACTTTCTTACCAATCAAGTTAGCCACTTAACTGAGATGATGACTCGATTATCTTAATTAACTTCTACTTCTAAGAAAGTCTGGGTTAAGAGGAGTAACCTAGAAGGTCATGAAAATGGTCGTGCTCTTCACGGTAAGGGAATTCAAATTTCACTCTGATTGGTATTTAGGTGCATGCATGTGCAGTCCATTGTGTCCATTCATTCGTGCATGCATCCCGTTTATTTATGTGTTATTTTTGTTGTTTCTATTTCTATGCATTTATTTGCTTTAAGTGATGTTTTCAAAAAAAAATTTGAAAAAATGGGTAAAATACAAAAATATTTCTTTTCTGGCAAACGACACATCGTGATAATTTTAAATGTGGCATGTGTGACTAAGTAAGACTTGGGATGATAGTTATGTGTTAGTAGGGTGACCTCCGACGTGAATTGTCCTATACTTAGATGACTTTAGCTCGTGATAGTCTCCCTGCATTGTTGCATTGTTGGAAAAAAAATAATAAAATAATAAAAATGTGTATACCTATTTGGTTCATCTTATACTTGTGTTCGGAATCTATTTGACCCGAGTAATTAAGCTCAGAGGGTTTCTCATAACCCAGTACCTATGGTCATCGGACTTGGGTTAACCGACCTAAAGCTTGTTACATTGGTCAATTTAGTCGCTTAATGGACAATAGTATGCATATAAGATGTTATTTAAGAGAAAAACAATATAAAATATTATATGCTCAAATTCAGGGGGGGAAAGAAAAATTATCATACAATTGAGTTTGTTTTCAGGTCTTAAAATTTATTCGAATTTGACTTTCATCAGTAGGGATCATACTTATTTAACAGTGATGTTTGCATGTTCTTACTCACAAATTTAAGGTTTGGAGTCATTTTTGCGAGAAAATAGTGGCGCTTAATATGTATGAGTCATTTATATACTTTACTTCATCTTGAACTTAATTGAGTACGTGGGAAAGTCTTTTGATAATGTTCGATTTGTGATTGCATGCATGCTTTCAGTTATCGAGGTGCCGGGGGCATGATTTGCTTAATTTGCGTGTTATTGAAAAAAATAATACTATTTTTCTTAATTTTTAAAATTTAAGTGCTATTTTTGTCATTTGCCTTTTCGTGCACTTATCTCTAGGCCTTGTTCGAGCTACAACAGCAGAAGTTGCCTCGCTCGCTTGTCGCTGACTCTCACTCTAGCGACAAACCACCTTTTTGAATTTCAATGTTATTTTTCAAGGTTTTTTTGCGAATCTTTTCATTTTACCTTCAATTTCTATCACATTCTCTATAGCCACGTAAAATTCTTGCCTTCCTCACCTTTTAATCATCTTAAATCATAATTTGGTGGTGCAATTTCATCAACTCAAGAAGTTAAAAGGTAAAAATCCAAAAAAACCTTGTTCTCTTCCCATTTTTACGAATTTTTCTTGGATTTTTGGATTTTTTGGCCGCTCTCCTTCATTTTTGGCATTTACACTACATGAATTGTTGGTTAGCATTCCATGTTATGATTATTCTTGGTTTTGCAACATTATGATCGCTTTTGGGCGGTCTTCCCTCTTTTTTTTTCATGATTCATTAATTAGTGGTTTGAGAATTGTCTTTAGGGATTGTTTGTGCATTGTTGAGTGGGGGTGTTTGTGGTTTTGGTGGTTGGTGATTTGGGTCGTTGAGGTTGTGATCGTTGGTCTGGATGTTTTTGGGAGTTAGTTTTGTGAAGTCGATTTTTATCTTTTCTTGGTTGGTTATGTTGGGGTTTGTTTGTGATTGGTTGTGTGTTTAGGTTGGCTTGTGTTGGTGTCGTGTGTTCATGTTGACACCGCATGGTGACGTCACGTCATCACGTCATGACATTACGTCCCTACGTCTAGACATCATGGCGCGCGCCATGTCTTCACGTCACTTAAGTCTAAGCATCACTACATGTTGTTATACATTCATGTTATGACACATTGCATGTTATCATACTTGCCTCGTTTTGCATACAATCATGCATATCATGCATTACTTCATTGTGTATCGAGGTTATAATATTGTGATTCATTTCTTTCAGATGCCGCCAAAGAGAGCACCCCTGACCCCTTCCATTCCTAGTACATCCACTTCCTATAGTAGGTCTAGATTTATCTCCGCATCGCCCAAGACGTATTTGGGTCATAGTTTTATTTGCGTCCCGTTCTTTTTTAGCGCAAGGTCATTATATTGACCTATTCCCCGACCTCATCGTTATTTTCACTTCTCAGGGTTGAGAGCTTTTATTGATAGAGTTAGTACCCCCGTCGAGTCTATTAGTTCAGGAGTTCTACGCTAACATCTATGATATTAGTGGTTCGATAGATAAGATTACTCCGGACGTTATCTCGAGGCTTATTCATATTCCCCAGGTCGTCCACTCCTTATTTCCCTACCTTACTCCCGATCCACTTTCGGTGAACTCGTTAGTCCGTTCGACTGTGTTTAACACACCATTGGAGGGATATCTAGGTGCGACTCACACTAGTTCTTTTCCTACAGAGCGCCAAATTCTGTTGCGCATTGTATGTACAAATCTGTGGCCTGTCTCCTGTATTTCTTCATTACCGATGGAGAATGCTTGTTTTCTTTATACCCTTTTTCATGGCGATTCCATTGATTTGCTTCCTTCATATGCCGCAGATTTTAAGGGCCTTTCGTACTACCGGGATGAGGGTTGGGCTGCCCTATACGTGTTTGATATACCGCTTAGTGACAGCCTTAGCAGTCAGTTTTTCCGAGGGGGTCCGAGGCGGATTTCTCGACCGATCAGCTATACTTCCATCACTTAGAGTAGGTCTCGTACTTCTTTCGAGCCAGCATAGCCAGTTGACTTGACTGTACTGGCTGATCCAATAGATGACCTTATTTCCTTTGATCCCTCCGATTTTCCTTCATTTTCTAGAGCTCCTCAGCCCTCTAACATCGCATCCACTTCTACTTCGGCTCCTCCTCTGTCCAAGTCAGTTCATCATCCTCTTCTTGAGTCTGCACTTTCCACTTCTGCTCCTATCGACCCTTCAGTCGCTCTTTTGGGTCAGATGATAGTGCTTATTGAGTAGCAGACTTGTATGATGGCAGAGATTACACAGCTACGTGCTGTTGATCTGAACAACAATTGGAGTATACTCTTCATCCAAGCCTGCCAGAACTTGAGTCACCAAATCAAAATGAGGAACAGCTTTTCCTGCAATCTTAAGGTTATCTGCCAGCAGCTTTGCTTTGTTAAGGTATTGATCAATGCACATAACAACTTTTCTTGATACATAACACCTTTTCTTGATTTTTGAAGTTCACCAGTGAGAAAAGTTGTCCTGGATCTGTTATGAACTCCATAGCTCTCCTTTACTGCTGTCCATAATTCATTTGAGTTTTCAGCTCCCATAACTCTCATGGCTATATCCGGAGTCATAGAAGAGTAAAGCCAGCCCATTAGTAGCTAGTCTGTTGACATCCATTGGGTGTACTCAGGTTTTTGGTCATTTCAATGCTGGTTCCAGCTTCACCAGCAACCTAAGCTCCAATGAATTTTGATGGACACAACTTTGTCCCCAGAATGTATCCTTCAAGGCTGTGTCCCTTGATTATGGAAAGTGTCATATTTAGCTAAATGAGGAAATTATTTTTGTCAAGTTTAACTAATACTACTTGGGTTAAATTCACGCCAAAAGGTGAGGTATGACTGATTCCTTGCATTGGGCAAGTGTTGCTACTTGAGATGGATGCTAGAGCAGAATTTGCATCAGTGTTTTGCGGAGAGTTGCTGACGTTTGCCATTGTTCCATTGTGATGGCTCTGATACTAAGTTGGAAATGCAAGTAAATTGAATAATGATTTGGTTAAACTACTCATTCCTTCAGCCTTAAGCTGATATAAATAATTACACCAAGAATATTCTAGATGATACAAGTGTGATTGGTTCCTTGAATTAGGGAAGTTGTTAGAATATAGTTACAACAGATTGGTAATGGTAGCACAAAGGTGAAAACAGAAAATAAACAGCAAGAATTGTTGCTGGCGTGAATGCTGATAAATGGCAGCTGATATGGAATTGGTGCTGAGCTGGAATATAGTTATTTAACTAAGTCTTAACAAACATAATGTGACTCAAACACACCTTGATTATGTAACGGGAAATTCGATCAACTCAATTTAACACACAATAGAATAGCTACATGATTGATTCTCCTTCAACAATAATTAGCAAATCAATTTCATACGCAAAGGCATACTCTTTGTGGAGAGTTGCTGGCATTTGCCATTGTGATGGCTTTGATACCAAGTTGGAAATGTAAGTAAATTGAATAATGATTTGGCTAAGCTACTCGTTCCTTCAGCTTTAAGCTGGTATAAATAATTACACCAAGAATATTCTAGATGATACAAGTGTGATTGGTTCCTTGAATTGGGAAAGCTGTTAGAATATATTTACAATAGATTGATAGTGGTAGCACAAAGGTGAAACAGAAAATAAACAACAAGAATTGTTGATGGCGTAAATGCTGATAAATGGCAGCTGATATGGAATTGGTGCTGAGCTGGAATATAGTTNTTTACAATAGATTGATAGTGGTAGCACAAAGGTGAAACAGAAAATAAACAACAAGAATTGTTGATGGCGTAAATGCTGATAAATGGCAGCTGATATGGAATTGGTGCTGAGCTGGAATATAGTTATTTAACTAAGTCTTAACAAACATAATGTGGCTCAAACACACCCTTAATATGTAACGGGAAATTCGATCAACTCAATTTAACACACAATAGAATAGCTACATGATTGATTCTCCTTCAACAATAATTAGCAAATAAATTTCGTACGCAAAGGCATTCTCTTTAGCAAACTAATTTACATTATTTTTTTGAAATTATTTTTAAAAAGATAGAAGTGTCGAATTAAGTGGGTGATGTAAAAGCATATCTGGGAAATTTTGTTTTGCCACTTGTGGATCATTTGAAATGCGTAAATTAAAAATCACTTGAATTTTTATTAAAACAATTTATAAACATGAGCCAAGTAAAACGGTTTTTATTCTTGAATTAGACAAATTATTCTGAGTGGGAGATTTTTCAAGGGGTAACCATGGCTATTAAAAATTCATCTTCTACTCCATATACTCCATAAAAAAGTTCCTTCAACGAATGAATAGTTAGAGGCATTGAACATGTAATTCAACTTTTCCCTAACATGCACACTTAATTTGATACAGTTACAAAATCTTAAAAAAAGCGCACAGATACAAAGGTTTACAACAAGAATATATTCTTAATCAGATGAACAGATTTTTCATTATCAACCAGTATAAAAAGCCTCCCCACCATTATTTTTATATTATAAAGAAGTTTTCCAACTCTAAATCCTTCTGGTTAGCGTGACCTTTGAGCATCAGATTTACGTCGGGTTCGTAAAGAAAGATGGGAGCTCATATTTCGACTGAGTATGATGTTAGGACGTTGTGGAACGTGG
>CAIGRO010283079.1:0-10995 GCA_903798355.1 Fraxinus baroniana | reverse complement strand
ATATATTTTTAACTCAAAGTTATTGAATGACAAATAAGTACTCATATTTTAGAGATTTCAACTAGAAAAATTAATAAATATAAAACTAAATTTATACTATATAAATTAAGAATTTAATCGTGTCAATGATGTGTAATGTCAGTATTTTTTTGAAAATTTCGTGTTGGCATGTTTGTGTCGGTGCATCATAAGATTGCACACATTCATGAATTATAGATACTGCTTTCATCTCATGTTACTTATCATCCCTTATGTTCAAGCCAAGATTACTTCAAACCACTAGAATTTCAAACCTCATCTCTACCCCCACATATTTTTCGAATTTTCAAAAATGAGTTTCGATATGCGATATCATTATTTCCCTCAATTCCTACTGGCAACTTTGAATGGGAAATTTTTTAGGTGGTGACATTTTACATGAGACATCCAAAAAGTGCGTATATAACATCAGACATAGGAATTAATATCGTGTTGTGATTTGTACACTGTAATTAATATACGTTGTAAACCAATGTTAATTGCTTATTAAGCTTGTTTCGTGGACGTCTTCAGAAGTATATTTTTGTAGGTAAGAAATGGGATGTACAATACCCAGTTTCCAATTGGGATTTCTGATTCTGGTCTCAGAAGTTCGATAAAATTTGGATATGTAAGTAACAATATCTTTAGACCCAGTTATAGAAATAAAAGTCCACTGATGCAAATTAGTGTTATATTTAATAAACAGGAATTTCATTAAATAAGGGAGTGGATTAGCTGTTCTTAATGTGTAAATATTCTCACCCACACTATCTGAAGTATTCTGAACGATCCTCAGTATGATATTGAATAGAAAAAGATTTGACGAAGAATCTAACCCTTTAACCGAGTTGATGCCTTGTAGTCCAGCTTCCACAAGCTTGGATAATCATGCTTTCCTCCAAGTCATGGAGTGTTTACTGTATAGCTCCGCAAGTGAAATGGACTTGGGAAAAAGACAATGCTTATCTGAAAACAAATCTACTGCAAAATTTGGTCACAAAGAGCTCTTGCAGTTATTTCTGTTCAAATAAAACTGAAACTCGCAAAGGGAAGCTCAGAGTCGATTTGCTTGTTTCTTCCAAAGAACAAATTCCTGTCATTACACGATCGCACGCTATTTTTGGATGAACTCACCTTTTGTTCACAAGGAAAAATGCAATCAAATCTAGATATTTGATTTAATTATGTGAAGGGGCGGTGGAAAGGTTCAAAATGCTTTTTACGCCACAATTTGATGTGGGATGGAAAAAACATTTAAGCCAGGAGGCCAGTCCAAGCTTCAAGCTTTTACTAGCATAAGTGGACCTAGGTGAAGCCTAGGCGTAAAAATGCGTGAAACGTGACTAGGTGGCAAGGTCAAGCTTTGCCCATGGATGAACACTTCTTTAAAGTGCTTATAAGCTGGTCAAATATTGTTTTTAACCACACATTCTATAGGACCCATACTTTTATCTACTTATTAACCATAAATTTGTTGGGACCCACGGCTTCTGAGCACTTAATGACTAAGCCAAGCAAGTACGGACTCTAGATATTTTAGGTCCATTGTAAGGCATAGTAAGTGTTTGATGATTTTTTATGCATTTTGACGTGAATTTTAATTCTAGTAACCCAATATAAGGTCAGCCATGTTTCTGGTCTTTCAATTTAACTTCCTACTAGGGACAGTTTCAACTTTCAAGTCTTCGTAAAAAGAATAGATTCACGAAACATATTTCATGCAAAAGCATTTATTAGTGGGCTCCTAAATGTGGGTTTTCATATAAGAAGTGCAAACTTCCTTGTAGATTGTTAGCTGAATTTGCAATTGCCGCCAGAAACTGCATTTTGAGGGCCCTACATTTGTTTATGCATGTTAAGTTGTGCTATTCTGTTTCTTTTACTTTGAAGATTTGCATTATCTCCCTTAAAGCTGATGAAAGTGTTTTTTGTCTTTCTTAATTGGGTGAAGAATCAATCTGGCACAAGGGAGCTTGCCGGTGGTAATGGTAGTCTTCTAGTGAATCGCTCTAACATCGGTGGGATATCTGAGCTTGAGCAACTGTTAAAGCAGAAGACGTTCACAAGGTAAGACTATGCGTGAGGTCTATTTTTAGAGCTGAATGCTCTACACGGCTGAAACTTCTGCCCGAGCTTTCTTAGTTGTGACCCTTAACTATGGTCATGTTCAAATTTTACAAATCTGGATCGACTGAGCTTAGTCTTAAGACGTAGTCCTTCGAAAGTCGATATGCAAGTCTTTAGAAAGTCGATATGCAAGTCTTTACAAATAGCACTCAAGGTGTTTGATATGAGGCATTTAATGTAAACCTCGCGCGGGCCCTCAGATTTTAAAACATGAGTAAATTCTTTCACGATGTGTAACTTTACCTTTCAAGATTTAACGAGTTTATGTTTACAGTTTATGGTCCAGCTAGTTTCTCTAGCGAATCAATTTTTTTGCTGTCTGCTGTTATGCATAATCGTACATTGAATTCCTCACATGGATATGTGAATTTACATGTCGGTAGATATTTAAAACTTATATGCTATCTTTAGGTGCTGAAGTTTGCATTTCTGTAGAGGTTGAGTTATTAAAGTCACACTTAATTGATGCAGATCTGAGGTAGAACGCCTCACAGAACTATTAAGATCACGAGCTGAAGTGCCTGTCGGCAAAAAAACTGAAGAAGCATTACCAGAGCTAGCATCCAATTTGGGAAGGCATGAACAGTTCTCTAGTAGTCCATTGGAGGAAGACAGAAATGAGAAGGATAGATCTCATGGAGTTATTTCGACTATTGTCAATTCGAGAGTACGACTCACAGTTATACTTGTATCATTGGTTGATTTATATACAATGCTTTCTTGTAGTATCCACATTAATATCAGGTACCAGAAGAGTTTTCTTTGATATTTTAGTTGGACAAAATGTTTCCAGGTTCTTGAGGATGATATTGCTTCTCCTGCTGAACTCGCGAAAGCTTACATGGGCAGTGGGCCTTCAAAGATATCACCTTCCACGTTGGGGATGCGTGGTCAAATTGGAATGGAAGATGCAAGGTTGCTTAGCAATGTTCCATTTACTCCAAAATCATCTATAATGTCGTTGACAACGAGAGCTGCTGCTAACGTTGGGGTTCCTGAGAATGGATTTATAACCCCAAGATCTAGAGGCAGATCAGCAATTTATAACATGGCTCGTACTCCATATCCCAGATTTCATGCAACAGCCACTCTCAAGGTTCAATTATGTTTTTAAATACATCTGTGTAGTAAATGCTTGCACTTTCTGGGTTTGAATATATACCATATTAATGGATGCACATGTACATGTATTGGTCAATTTTCAGGGAAGTGGATTCACTAATAACGGACCCTCACCGTCGACTTCTCAGTCTCTACTGGAACATGATGTGTCTAAGCAAGTGGTATATATCAGTGACTTGTAACACATTAGACCTTTAAAGTTTACAATATTACTTTTCTAGTTATCATCCTTTTTTTTTTTTTTTGGTATTTCAGAGCTTAAAACGAAGGAGTTCAATATTGGATGATGATCTTGGAGCTGGTGGTCCCATGCGGAGAATCCGACAAAAACCTAATCTTTTGTCTCCCAGAATTCCTCATTCAGCTGGTGGAGTGGGAATGGGTTTTGAGGGTATGCGAGGACCTTGGAGGCAAAAGCTTCCATTAGTGGACGAACCTAAGTATAAGGATTCAATACCTGTTCGAAAGAATGAGGATGACAGCATTCCAAGCACAAGTTATGCGCGTGTTCCTTCTAAATCCACTGAGGTGGCTTCAAGAATATTGCAGCATCTTGAAAAGCTAAACCCGAGGGAAAAAATCTCAGAACTTAAACTAGTTGCCTTGCGGGAAAAAAAACCCACCAAATTGACACCAAACATGCTTCATGGACAAGCTCTGAGGAGCCTGGAGGACATGGAATCCTCAAAGTTGCTGCAGGATGTTCATGATGGCCATAAGTTAGATTGGCCCATTGTAACTTCACCTGATGCTCATGACTTCAGTTCTCAAATGAAAGGCATAGTAGACTCGACAGGGGCAAAAGATCTTGATATCCCACATGACATGCCTACTCCTGCAATGAACAACGATACCACAGAACCACAGAAAATGCCTGGGTCCAGTGTTGAAGCGGTTGATTCTGTCGTTAAAAATTTCGCAGCTCAGCCTCCTCGAAGGAAACATGCTTTTAGGATGAGTGCACAAGAAGTAAGTGTTGTTTAATTCAGTTGTGTAGTAAAACTTCATTTAGTTGTATATTGGGCTGAATTGGTATCGTGTTTGTATCGTCGTTGTATTTGGTTAATCTAGAGCTCATAGAATTCCATTCTCTTTGTCAAACATAGTTTTAATTTGTATGTTTTGTGGTTTTGTGCATAGTTGGTCATGGTTGATTGTGCTTATTTCCATAATACGCCCTTTGAAATTTGATGACTTGCCTTTTGAAAATCAGATGTCCTAATGTTTGTCATTTCATTTATTCCTGTGTTAATTTTTCTTACTGTCTTTTACAGGACTCCTTTGAGCTGGATGATGACACACACTGCAATGGGGTTGAACCTAGACCATTTGCTGAAGCGATAATAACAACAGAAACCTCTCTTAGCAAGCACTCACCTACTGAAGAACCAAAGCTGGACGAAATCACACCTCTGTCAGAAGAGAAATCAATTCCAGGTCCTATATCAAACAAAATAAGTGACGTGGGAATTGATGCCATCTCCAAAGAAGAACCAAGTACTGGCTCTTCTTTTTCTGTTTCACAGGCTACCAGCACAGTTTCACAATCAGTGGTGCTCTCGCAACTAGTGACTGCAGCTGACAAACCAAAGGAAGCTAATGATACGCATCCATTGTTCAGTTTTAGCTCCAAAACTCTTAATGAGGTTCCATCATCTGCTTTCTCATCCTTACCTTCTGAATCATCAAGCAAAAAGCCATTTACTTGGTCAGAATCTAAACCAGAAAACTTCAGCAGGTATTTCACAGCCCGACAATTATGTAGCTAATAACTGCTATTGATTCCAACCTTTGTTTTGAAAAGCGTTTACACCTTGAGGCATGCCTCATGCAAACCTTTCGTTAAAGCATATGTCCTAAGTGCAATTTGCGAAGGCTTATGCCTTGGTTTACTAAGGCAAACACCTCGAGGCATAATCCTAGAGGTGGCTGATGACTGCACTCATTTATATTACCCTTTTATTGCTAGCTTCAGCCTTCTGGAATTCTTTTTAATAGTCTAAAATATTTTAAGAGTTTTCTGGGCTATCTTAAATGCAACCAACCCCAAAAACTCAAAAAAAAGGAATGAAAAAAGAGCCAGTGGTGAAGCAAGTATGCCTAAACTTTCTAAAACAGAAGTGTGATAAACCTCAGCCAAGTGAAGATGCTACTTTTCAGTGGCAGATGGCTGTTGAAGAGAACTACAACTCGTAACTTCATTCTTTTCCTTTTTCTTTATTTCTCTTGTTTTTTGTGTTTGTGTTACCGTTTCATTTATCTTTTCCTTTACAAGGGGAAGATGAGGGAACTGTTGCAAGTGAGGGCTAGGAATATATGCAGCACTATTCAAGTCTTTTTCATATTTTTGTTAGTTGGTATGGTAGATGAATGCATTATGAGGCTTGTGCTTCTGGGTTACAGTGTTGGTTATTATTAGGGCCCTCATTCTTTCTTTTCTAGAAAAAATTTGGATGTGTAGGGAATGATGGGTCCTTTGCCTCCAAAACCTGAAACTTCAGTGGAGGATATATTCTCATATGAGTTGTATATACCCAATTTGCCTTTTTTGAGAATTGAAGTTTACTTTTTGACTGCTTAATGTGGATGATGATTCCTATGCAAGTACTCCATTGTACTTGTTAAATTAATACCCTATTTATACATTAAATGGGCAAAATGGAAGGGAAGAAGCGTATTAGATTCAGAAAATGTGTCTATTTATACATTAAATGGGCAAAATGGAAGGGAAGAAGCGTATTAGATTCAGAACACGTGTTCTGAAGATTCTTTGAGTGGGAAGTGAGAAAATTAAATCTTTATTTTCCATGCTAAGTTCAGAACTTTTCTATCATTGTTTTGATCTTCCTTAATTGCATGTGCAGCTTGGTCAATGCGGCTTCTGCTGCAACTGGAGCTCAGCTGGCAATTTTTGGTTCAGATAAAGGTGGCCATCTGAATTCCCTGATTTCTGGTGATACTAATGGAAAATCTGGAACTCCTTTATCTGTTACATCAAACGGACCACGTTATTCAAGTTCCCCCGCCATATCTGTCACTGCAGCTTCCACAAGTGATACAAATCAGATCTCTACTGGGAGTTCTAGCCTTTTTACGTCTTCAACTAGCATTGCAAACTTTGGCTCCACTGGTTCCACTACCATTACCTCTGCTGCGACCACAAGCAGTGTTTTTGGGTCAACTGTGACACCTTCATTTTCAGCTGTACCTACTTTCAAGCTTGGTTCCGCTGTGGACCCATCACCCACTGCTGTTTCTCCAGCATCAGCTACAACCATTATGGAATCAAGAGATTTGAAAACCAAAGCAGAGAAAGATACAAATTTTGGCAGCCCAAGTAATTCATCAATTATGGCAGTAAGCTCCGGAAGTAGCACTTTTCAACTTGGATCTTATATCACTTCAACTGCAAATAACGTTTCTCAGGGTTCTCTTTTTAGTAGTGGCAGTGGATCACTGGTGTCTGGGACTGTTACTCAAAGCATGCCTATTTCATTTGGCTCATCTTTACCATCTTCCAGTATCACTAACAATACATCATTTGCATCTTCCTCGGCCAATTCCCAAGTTCCCATTTCAAACATTAATTTTGGTTTCAGTTCTGCAGCTTCCTCATCTGAGACCAATGGGGTTGGTTCTGGCAGTGGGCCAACGGCTAGTGTATTCAAATTCGGTGTGAGTTCTGCTGCTGCTTCAGATGTTGGTGCAATTAGCTCCAGCAGTGGTGCCACTACTGGAATATTTAGTTTTGGTCTCAGTTCTTCCTCTTCCTCCGCCAATGTAGTTGGCTCTACCGGTGGTGCCACTCCTAGTGTATTCAGTTTTGGGAGCAGTTCTGCTGCTTCCATGCCGGGAATCAGTGCTGCTAGCTCCTTCAGCAGTGGTACTTCTGGTATATTCAGTTTTGGTGCAAGTTCATCGACTTCCTCTTCAGCTACCAACTTGGTTAGCTCCAGCAATCCTACTACTAACTTATTTGGTTCGAGTTGGCAAAGTCCCAAGTCTCCTATTCTTGGTTCCACTTTCACTTCTCCGTCCCCATCAACTGGATTTGCCTTTGGTGCATCATCGTCTTCCTTCGCAGCTACAAACACTGCACCAATGGTATTTAATTCGTCCACAGGGGCCTCATCAAACCCCTTTTCTTCATTTACTACAGCCTCAGCTGCAGCCTTATCTTCACCATCTCTATCTCATACACAGCAAGTATTTGGTAATCTTCCTACTTTTGCAGCCTCTCCTGGGAATGATCTGATGAACGCCGAAGACAGTATGGCTGAGGATACCATTCAGTCTTCTGCACCTTCTGTTCCCGTATTTGGTCTACCAACTGTCTCACCTTCTCCCCCGGGATTCATGTTTGGGTCAACAGTTCCATCACAACCCAATCCCTTTCAATTTGGTGTCCAGCAAAATCAAGTTGCTCCACAGAACACTTCGACTAGTCTAGAATTCAATGCAGGTGGGAGCTTCTCACTGGGCAGTGTTGGTGGTGACAAGTCAGGTCGAAAGTATGTCAAGCCTAATAGAAGTAAGAACCGGAAGAAGTAGAGAGAGTGAATGTTATAGCTGTTGCATCCTTCATCGATGCCATTAATAATGGTTGCCTGTTTGGTTGAGAGATTATTCGATAACTGATCTTTCGAGTCTCCATCTTCACAATCTTGGATGCATCAGCCTCTAGGAAACACTAAAAAGGTGGTTATTCCGTTTACAGCCTTTTTGAATTTCCCCCTTTTTGTTTAGCTCATCTTCTTTAGGCACAGCTTCATCAATTTTGGAATTTATTGAACTTGAGAACAATTGCAATGTACCAAGAGGTGATGTGGGATCTGGGAATTGTGTTATTGAACGTGTGTATTTCTATGTAAGATAAAAGGAAATATTCAAAAATCTTTCCGAGGAAGTATGTTGTGGCCATCGTCTATATCTGCAGATTATTATCCTTGCAGCTTTTGATCTCAAGCCGTCCAGAGAATCTGCCTTGTTTCTTGAGTTGGAGCCTGTTTTGTGTTGTATATGTAGTGTTTTTAGACCTGCTTGCTATTGTTGTGCAGGTCATTCTTCAGGTTAGGATGTTCAATTTTGTTGTCTTCTGTGTTTTGATTTTGTTTTACTTGGACACAAATTTTGTAGTGCTTTTCAGATGAATGCTGTTATAAAGGACGAATAATTAAAATTATTTTTGCCTTTTTATTCCCAAGAAATATATGAAAATGACGAGAATTCAAGAAACGAGGCACAATCTTTTATTTATGTTGTTCATTTGAGAACAAAAAAAAAGAACTTGACTTCTATATTTATGAGTTAATTATAGCTTGGTCGGTTAAGCTTTAGAAAGTTATTAACTAATATGAAAAATATACTTCTAACTTCCCCAATTATTATAAAATTAATATGATCATATACATGGCGCGCGGTTCAAATTTCTCGAATACAACTTAAGTAAAAAATAAGCTAAAGAACGTACTTTTGGGTCGAAAAACTCAAATGTTATTATTCTTGAACAATTTGAAGTCAAGTTCGAGGACATTTGAATTTTTTTATTCATTTATTAAATATGATATTTAGTTCAAACTTTAAGCCACTTGAAAAATACTACCAACATGAGATAAAATATAAATGTTGAACAAAAAATAGAATCTCAACTTGTGTCAAGGCGTTGTTCGATCTTGTACTGTTTTTATTACAGCTTTTATCAATGTCAGACTAATTTTCGATAGAACGACGCTATTCATTTTGATACAAAACACCTAAAAGCGAGGTTGCCAAACATGCTTCATTGACAAGGACGAGGAATCCGCTGCAGGATGTCCATAAGTTGGATCGGCTCGGCTCATTGCGAAAGGCATAGTAGAACAGACAGGACCAAAATTTTTTGTCATCCATGCTCACTTAAGGCGGAGCAAGGATCTTGAAGTTGGAGGGGGGAAAAACGATTTAAGGAGGCAAAATATACATACATGTTTATGAAAATTAAAATTTAAAATGTTACAGGAGCAGTCGCCACCCCGCCCCCTAGCCCTGCCACTATGATACTACAGGATCATCGAAAGCTTCTGTGCAACAAGTAAATATATCAAACTTCATGCGTTATGCAAAGCCTATGTACATTTTTTTAGAAGACAGGTAATTAGTGAAAGAGAACAACAAAAAAGAGAAGGAAAATATAAAATGATTTAAGTAATGTGCCAGTGCCACAATCTCAAGAATAAGTTAGCGATTCGATCCGATTAAAACTCAAAAAAATTGAACACACGAATTTCAAGATTGGTCTGCTCAAACGACCCACCATCTTGTAGGGATATATTAAGGGATAAAAATCACACATCAAATAAAGATGAAAATATATATTAATTTATAAGGGTTTGAACTATTCTTCTTAATAATGCTGACATTTTAAGATGAAACCTCAAATATTAACACAAACATCCTAAAAGTAAGAATTTAGGTGAAAAATAATATTTTTCATGCAGGAAAAAGTCGGTTAAAACACACCCAAAATGACCATGGAGAGAGAATGAGTGAGTTGGGGTCATTGCTAATTTGCTATCGAAAGATTTTTAAAAAGATTTCGTTAGATAAATATAAACTTATCATATATTAATTATTTTAACAAATCCTTAATATCGGATTTGTGAAATTAAAATTAGATAACTGTTATGAAAAGAGAGAAATGAGAAAGAGAGAATAAGAGTTAATAGACTTCTATTTGTATTATGATGAGAACCAAAGTCCTATATTTATAGGATATCACTATAGATATATATGGTAATAATATTTAGGGCTGCAGGGGTACAATAGTCATTCATTAATAACTTACCATTTACAACACTTCCCTTTGAATGACACATTACAAAATATCCGTCTCATTAAAAACTTGTTTGATAAAAGTTCAATGGGGCAAAAAGAACAAACGAAAGAAAAAGAGTACAATTATTTTGGAGTTAGATATAAATGTCGTCTCATTAAAACATTGCTAAGAAAATTCAGTGGGATAAAACCTAAGCGAAGGAAAAAGAGTCCAACTACTCCCCCTGATATTGATCACTGAAAATCTGAGTCGACGCATTCAAATCTCGTGAACCAATTTCTTGAATGTAGATGATGGCAGTGCTTTTGTAAATAAATCAGCCACATTGTCACTTGAACGAATTTGTTGAATAATGATAGTCATTTTTTTGAAGTTCGTGTGTATGAAAGAATTTTAGAGAAATATGCTTCATCCTGTCACCTTTGATATACCCTCATTTGAGTTGTGCAATACAAACAACATTATCTTCATACAAAATTATTGAACTATCTTTTGTTGAAATTAATCTGCATGACGCTTGGATATGATGGGTCATGTTCCTCAACCATACACATTCTCGGCATGCTTCATGAATTGCAATAATTTCATAATGATTGGAGGATGTTGCTGTCAATGATTGCTTCACAGATCTCCATGATATAGTTGTTCCTCTATGTGTAAACACATATCTTGTTTGTGATTTAGCTTTATGTGGGTTAGAGAGATAACCTACATCTGCATATCCCACTAAAGCTAATCCCGACTTTTGAGAATAAAATAATCTCAAATCAACAGTACCCTTTAGGTAACGAAAAATATGTTTAACACCATTCCAATGTCTGTGTTGGTGTAGAACTATATCTTGTAAGGAGATTTACAAGAAAAGCTATGTCAGGTCGAGTACAATTTGCAAGATAAGTTACTACTCCAAT